>CACKRE030005247.1:45696-63676 GCA_902602495.3 Ectocarpus sp. CCAP 1310/34
GCTTGTTTTACAACGTCGTTGCCAAGCGACGAAAACCCAACCCCGATGGTAAACACCGGGGGGGGGGGATTCCCGACATTCCCCTGAGGGCGGGAGGCTGCCACCCATCCAAGTCGTACCCGAACCAACTCGATCTCGACGATAAACGAACCTCGTGATTCAGGTAAGCCCAGGTGCGGAAGGCAGAGCGGGATTCGTGCGGCGTGCGTAATGTTCCAGGCACGACAAACTAACTACAGCAAGGCGAGGGCAGGAGCCGCTGTCATCGTGGTACTCCAGACGAGATAAAAACACTGATACAACTTTCCCCTTCCGCACGCGTACGTCCTGTTCAACCCCGTCATGCCCAATCCATCCAACGACTCTACAGCGCTCACAATGCAAACATCCAAGCCGTCAAAACGAATCCGGGGATGCTAACAAAACAGGCTGCTCCACAAACCCCTCCAAAAAGGTCAAACTCCACCGAAGACAGGGTTGTTGTAAACAAAAAGGACATCCGCTCGATGGTACAACCCGACGCACCAAAAGAAAACCACAGCCAACTTCCGCCGAAACCCTAAGTTATTCCAATACCTGCAAGAGGGCCTTGTTGTTGGCCCTACGTCCAAGCAGCCCCTGCTCTTCGAGCTGGATGAGGAGGCCGCGGGGCTTCTTAGAAACGAGGTCGATTACCGGCTGATTGTCCTGGAAGTCGATCATCGTCCAGTCCAGCCTTACAAAAAGGAAGATCAAACGCGGATCACCAGCGGCGCATGAGGCGCGCAGGATTGGAAGTAAGCACGCAAAAGGCGAGGACGACAAGCGGCGGAGGGATGGGACGAGAAAATGAATGGTAAATTCCGCAACCAGACTTGTCCGTACACGCGGAAGCAATTCAAGCAGACGGATACCCATGTAACTCGTCGGGACATACGATAGGTCGAGTGCCAGTCAGTCCACCCTGACGGAGGCGTGAATGAACGATTGGAGCCCCGCGGAACGTGAGAGTAGGAATTCAACAGACCAAGGGGAATCTGTCTGTCCAATCAGAGACAGCGCCCACAGACAGGAGTTCAACAGACCAACGCCCACAACAGACCGTAGGCACTCATGGAATGGAAACTCGATCGTCGGTGCGGGTCACGCCCGTACAGAATATGTGGATGCAAAGGCCGACGCGAAAAAGTTAAAAGGGCCGACAAACAAGCGGTAGGCGAGAAAACAAAGCAGCCATAACTCCTGCCGCCTGTTCAGTATCTGAATTAAAAAAAAAAAAAACTCCAGTACATGAAGACCACAAGCACCAAGATTAGGTAATCAGACGAGCACTATATCTCAGGGCGATGACCAAGACGAGACCCTTGAGACGAGGACGTACCCTTCCTTCTCGTACTCCTCCTGCTCGAGGACGAAGACGTGGCTGTTGAACTGCTGCTGCAGCACCTCGTTCGCGAAGTTGATGCACAGCTGCTCGAAGCTGTTGCGTACCATGATCTCGAACCCTGTCATTGTTGGACGTACGTAGCAATCGCAGGACAACTAAGATAGGAAGAAAACACCAGAATGGCGACGACGTGCACAGGCGTTGTTTTCAGGCGCCGAACAGCAATAGGCGGAGATATCCAGCGTGCGCCGAGGCTCGGTGTTTTGCATGAGGTACTCCTCGCACGCAACAAAAAGTTGAAAAGGAGTAGCTGGCCACGAGAGAAAGGGACCGACAGGATCGATCATAACCACGTGGCTGTTACAAATATTGGCTATTCGTACACACAGAGAGGGAGACTCGGTCCCCTCTTTCCATGTCGTGTTGCCATGGAAGTATTTATCTCACCATACAGCTTATGTACGTAGCCTGGCGAATCAAACCGTTGTTCACGCAAACCATCCGCATCTGCAGCTCGATTGTAAAAAAACCAAAGGATAAGTCCAACCTCTCACCGAAGATATCGAGGATGCCCACGAAAGCGATCGTGTCCGCCATGTCAGCGCCACCTCCAGACCTGTGGGCCTCGTTGATCTTGCCCACGAGCCAGTTGAAAACCTTCACCGCCACCACAGACAGCACCAGCGAAGGTGGGGAATATTGTGAACATGGGGAGAGAGGGGAGGAGGGGGGTGGGAGAGATGCAGCAGCTGGGTGTTCAAAACAATATACTCCGAAATACCTGAAATTATCACTTCGAGGAAATTACCGCTTGACAGCCATTTCTCTATAGCTTGATTTAGCTCTCGCCACGCTAATACTCGCCTGCCAACTTGTGCAGCCGAAAAAAACAACGCACCACACCCGTCAAAAACATAACATAAAACACAAAAAAACGTGAGAAACATTCCTACATATCATGCGAGCGCACCAAGATCGACATCTATCTGTCCATCAACCACCCGATTCGCCCCGGCTGATGCTTCCGAACACAGACGCACGCACCCCTCCCGCGCACGCCCACCGCCCTTTGTGATCTCACCTGCCCGTAGACGTGCTTGACGAGGCCGTTGCGGTTGTCCCTGGCCTGGGTAGGGTTCAGCGGGATCTCCAGGAAGCTCCCCCTCCCCGTCATCGCGACCTTCTTGCGCATGGAGGACACGAGGCGGTCTGCGGGCAGCCCGGCCATGCTCGCCACGTCCTCCAGCGCCAGCAGGGGACTCTCCAGACGTAGCCCCGACCCACCCCCGTCGCCTCCATCATTGTCGCCGTCACCGCCGTCGCCGTCGGTCTCCCAGAAAATAATGTTTCCCAGGTGCAGCAAGGCCGCGAGGAGCCGCCAGAGCCCCTCCTGTTCTTCCGAGGTCACTCCCAGGGTGGACAGCGCGGAGGCCAGGCAGTGGAACTCCTCGGCATCATCCACCTGACGCGTAAACGGGATTGGCAATTAAACGGCGTGGAGGGGGGGTCATCGCCGAAGCCAGGGAGTGGAACTCCTCGGCATCGCTCACCTAGAAAATCGTGTGTAGAATTGTGATGGTGCGGGTATCGTGGGTGGCATGGAATACAATAACACAATTGTGCAGACACCGGTCCTCTCGCCTCGCCCCGATCACTTCGAACCGAAGGTGACTCTTCGAAGAATGAGCTCAAAGGCTGAATCAAATCGATTTGAGCATACGGCACTAGAGTAGGGCACCCCAACAGGCCATGTCGCAACAAGAGGGTGATGGTCAATAAACAGTATAGCATGGGAGATACGGACGGACGTAGTAGAGGGTGTGAGAAACTTGAATGTTCCGCACGAAAACTCTCCCCTTGGGGTGAAAATCTCGAGCAAAGCATGTAGAAAGGAGAATACAACTAGTGGTGAGAGAAAACGCTCGGATCACCCTCCCCCACCTCATCGCTCTGCATGAACACGCCTCCCTTCCGAAGCATCTCGAAGTCCGGGGCATCGGCGACGCCCAGGCTCTGGCGAAGCTCGTCCGGCACCTGGTCGATCATTATTACAATCGTAAAGGCCGAAAGGCAAGCAACGAACGGACACTAAGAGCAAGCCACGCGCATGATGCGGAAGTGATGAGTACCGTGGACGATTGAAGAAGTCCAATCATAACGTCTGCGCCAAAACAACAGTCGACCCCCGGTTGTTGTATTGTCTTGTATCGTGTGTACCCGGTACCCATACACCTCATCCCAGTATAGGTATACGGTCACCGGTATCTCGGACATCACACGCACACACAAGACCAACAAACAGCGAGAACCCGTTTGACATAAGAGCGCACACACGCACCAAATTTTGGTATGTACGGTCGCCACCGGCGTGAACCTATGGGTAGTACTTCTATTTCTCGCCACATGATCAATGTGACGTTGGATCCATTGACTCGCCGAGTGTTGAGAAACATCGAAGACAATCGCAAGACGGGTGAACGAAGACGAACGTTCTCCACGGCGGGAATATACTGAGAAAAACAGCAGAGGTATGTCGAACGAAGCCCCCGTCCATCTTCCTGCCGAAAGGAGGCTGCAGCAAACGGAACCTGGCAAAAAAATAAACACATTGCAACACGCCCAAAGAGAGGAATCCACGACTACAACCTCTACGGAGGCTACAGACCCAACCGGAGTACCGAACGGAGTACAGTACGTCTACCAACAAACGCGGTTGCTAGGCATCGCCAGGTGACACACGGCGGAGTGAGAGTTGCAACACAATAGGCGTCCCTCGCAACACATCTTGTTGGGAGCGACGACATTCGAAAAGCACGCAGGATACTGGAAAAAGCACCGGGCGGCGTCCAACCTCAGTTTCGAAGCAGACGACCACAACAACCGCCAACACATCTTGTTGGGAGCGACGACATTCGAAAAGCACGCAGGATACTGGAAAAAGCACCGGGCGGCGTCCAACCTCAGTTTCGAAGCAGACGACCACAACAACCGCCAACACATCTTGTTGGGAGCGACGACATTCGAAAAGCACGCAGGATACTGGAAAAAGCACCGGGCGGCGTCCAACCTCAGTTTCGAAGCAGACGACCACAACAACCGCCGCAACCGCCAAACTCTTCTTCATCATCCAACAACACGGAAAGGACGGAACGGTCTCCGACAAAGGTCTCACCCCCTTGCACAGCTGGTAGAAGACGTGGTAGTTCCTCTCGTTGTGCTCCTGGTGCACCAGGCGGCTCTTCTCAAGCAGGAAGGGCAGCGTCCGGGCGCCGCCCAGCTTCCAGTCCGCGCCGTACTGCAGCTTGATGTACTTGCCTGAGAGGAGGAGGCAGCGCGACAACGGCAACGAGAATTCGCGCACTTACCCTAGGCGTCGCTTGAGAGAACACGAGAACGGAATCAGAAGTGAGGCACTTAGCGAGACGTACTCACCTGCGAGGATGACACAAACGGAACTAGAAGCAAGGCTCTACAGGCTGACGTCAGGCGAGGAGCCGCAACCCACAGGTCCAAACTCGCGACACGGCGGATGGTCAGTAGTTTGAAGGATTTTTGGGGGTCGCCGGTGCCACAAGTAACAGTGACGTACAGAATATGATGCTGTACGCCGCAGGCAAGTGGCAAGATTCGGTAGAATCACGGTGCTTAAAAGAAAACGAATGAGAGAGTCTTTCAACGGCGACCAAATCAAGCAAATGATACGGTACGTGGAAAAACAGCACACCCGGAGTGGCTGCATCCATGTGGCTCCCCTGCTACTGCTGCCGCTGCGCACCGAATCGAGAGGAGTTGTCGTTGCGGACCGTCTTGGCGTTACCGAACGCCTCCAACACCACCGTGGATTCCAGCAGCCGCCTCTCCATGTCGCTCGCCGTGTCCGCGGCGGCCGCCGCAGCAGCCAGCGCCGCCCGCGACGACCCCCCCTCCCCCCCCTTCTTGCTGCTGCCGTCTGCGGGTTCCCCGTTCTCGGCTTCGGCGGTGACGGCCTTGGATGCGGCGATAAGGTACTTCATCACGTACCTTTTGTTGCATGCGCGTGTTATTTTTGGAAACCCGACAACAACAGAGAAAATTAAAGCCAGGGGCGTGAGAAAAAAGCAGATGGACCGATTGACGGGCCGTTGCGTGATTGATATCACAACTCGATGTGCTAAAATCCCGCGCTGCCGTTCACAATCAGCAGCGTGCGCGCGGGGGGGGGGGATGCGCGAAACGGCTGAAACACAACGTGAGAGACGAAACGCACTTAACAAATATACTCCGCGGCCGTCTGCGGACCGTCTGCTACTCGGGCGCGAGACAACCTCCCCCAAAAATTCATTCTGCATGAGCCCCCCCCCCGCCATCTCTTGCCACTTTCCCACACGCAAGACGCAAGACCGTAACCGGCGAAAATCGGTCGAGCTCCGTCCCGGCTTTACCCAAGACATGGAAGGCCAACGTCCGTGGTCGAGAGTAAAACTAAAGCACGAACGACCACCCGAAACCTCTCCCCATTCCCAGCCGGTCATCCAGAGTGAAAATCATCAGGCCTAACAAGCAGTACAGAATAGGTAAAATAGCTTGAGCTTACTTGGCGGCCTCCGTCTTCCCGGCGCCGCTCTCTCCCGTGATGATGATGCTCTGGTCCCGCTTCCTCGCTCCCGCGACGCCGCCGGACAGTCTCCCCGCGGTAGGGTTCGTCATGAAACGGTGCGCTTTGTCCGCCACCGCGTACACGTGGGGGTGGTCCAGAACCTTCGGACGTGCCAAAAAGGGAAGGCACCGGACATACAGTTTATCATCCCCTCATGCGGAAGACACAGAAAAGGCTGCAAGGCCAATTGAAGAGCACGATTGAAGAGCCCGATCACTCTACAGCACAAACAGAGACGGTGCCGGGTTTCGCGACGTTGCACCCGTCTCGTTGGCAGGCATGCCGATACGCACCATTCGGCATCTTTCTCGCCGTGGAAAAAAAAAAACAGAGCTGTCCATTTGCTCCAGCGTATCTTGTATCTAGCGCGATGAAAGTATTTTGGGGGTCAACGTAGCCCCCCCTTCCCAAGCATTTGGAGGTTCTGCCCCAACAGAAGTACTTTGGTCGTGCCCACGGAAATTGCCCGCAAGAATACATTCTTCCGTGGCCCGATCTGCCCCAAAATTGTTCTGACGGTGACCATCACCACCTCCTCAAGTGATAAATGGACACAGACACATGAGACAGACCAACACAGAAAACGACCATACCCAGATTACACTGCATGTAGATAACGACAAACCCTACCGAATCGCTCTTGCTCTCCCCAGGGTGCCCGCCACGCCCGCCGCCGCCACCGCCGGCGGGGCGGAATCCGCCACCGCCCTCGCTAAACGTCACGCTTGCCCCGCCCCCGCTCCCCCGGGGGTCTCGAAAGGACGAATGGTTGCCGCCACCGCCCGCCCCCCAGACCCCGCCCATGTCGCTCCCTCGCGTGTCGTAGCTCCCGCGCTGGTGTTGGGAGCCGTCGTCGCAGTCGCTGTCTTCGGAGCCGTCTTCAGCACCGCCGCCGCCGTTAGCGCAGAGTCTCTCGATCTCGGACAGCCTCCCCACGCCGGCGGTAACCCTGCCCGATTTCGACCAATTAAAAACGTGACTACCAGAGGTTAGAGCTCGGAGGAACATGGGTGGGAAGAGTTGAAAGGTCGAGGAAGTGCGAAGAGGAAGGCGATGGCTGCTGCCGGTAGTCTAAGCGTCAAACTTTATCCACTGGATGGCAACGTTTCGGCAAATGCTCAGAGTTTGCGCAGTACAAATATACCCACGTAAATATCGGGGAGGAAAGCTTACTGGTCGATGTCGCCCATTCGGCTGCACTTGTCCGAGAGAGGGGAGGAGGGGGAGAGGAGGAGGGGGTGGCGCTACACAACACGTTGGAGGGGATGTTCAGCATCATCTGGCTTCGCCTAAATCTACCTCGCGCGAGAAACCAAACACAAAAGTACAGGGTGTAGAGAAAACCATATCCATCGACCGCACCTGCGCTTGATGGCGTCGGAGTTGTCGTGGGGCATCGAGTACAGCAGAGGGATGGTCTTGTACGGGTTGACGGAGATGAGTACGTCCCCCGTGTACGTGTAGATGTCGTCGTTGGAGAAACGAGTGTGGAGAAGGCTCAGCAGAGCGGCCTCGTGGAGGCTGTTGAGCTTGGCCGCATCCTGTGCAGGAGAGAACAAGAACATGTTTGTACGGCGGTGTGAGAAGAGCATGGTAGACGTTTGTGGGGGCGAAGCTTCTGAGATGGCCGCAAGATATACAGGAGATGGACATAACATGGTGGTAAGAAGAGCGCGTCAGAGAAACCTTGATTCCGTGAAGGCTACCAAGTTTCATCGCATCCTGTCCGACGAAAGCAAGAAGAAACGGCACTATGAACAGTAGGGGACTACCACTGGTGACACAGATATCACACCCTCTGGACCAATGTTCAACGCACGATTGCTCCACGAGGAAGAGGACGAATTTCGGAAACATCTCGGCCAGTCGGTTCTAACATTGCCATTTTCGGCACTAGTTTTCCTGCTATGGAGTAGAGTCCGTAGGAATCGGGGCGGCGTATGATATCTGACGCCCCCCTCGAAAAAGATGACACCGCGAAGACAACAGCACAGAGGCCGGCACTAGTAGTTCCCACTACACGCTCTGCCAAACCCCACAGAGGGCGACACATCACTGCTCCGTTTGAGGGCATCGCAACCCTTCGAATGGTGGACATGATAACGAGGATAGTATCCCATGTCCGTGAGAAAAATAGTGACATTGTGAGCGGGCCTACAATAAGTGCGTATGCATTGCGCAGGCTATTTCTGCCGGCCGGGAATGGCCAAGAACACGCCCATGACTTCGGCGAACAGCACGCGAGTTTCACACGTGCGATGCCTTCCACCGACATTGCCTTTTCACGGCGTGATCGCGAGCAGATGAGAACAAAAACACGCACCACAATGGCAATAATGACAGGAGTCTGAGGTTTGGAGCAGCACCAGCGGTTGCTATCGCGAGTGATCATGTTTATCAACGCGCCGCCATCACCCAAACTCTCAGTCGGGTTCCGACTGCAAGGTATTCCTCCAGACACAGCAACATAACGCGGACCCGTGCGCATCTAAATTAACAACCACAGAAGTACGTCTCTAAACACGGTGCAAAAAAGAAATCAGTCGCTCCCATCGCCGAATACAGTCTCCTATAGTGAGAGCCTATTCCTAACAGCAGGCATGGGCGTCATACAAAACACTGCGAGCTACCGGCGGCGGCAGCAGCAGCGGCGATTCTACCGGCATGGTAATCCATGGCGGCGGGATGACCGCGTACGACACTTGAATGAGTCCACCCACTCTCCTATACGCAACTTCATACATTGTAAGACACTAGAGAAAACGCCGCATACATAACAACAACAACAACAAAAAAACTCCGGCTGACCTCGAGGTAGAGCGAATGCGAAGGGTCCCACGCCCTCGTGTGCTCGCGAGGGACGTCGAACGGCTCGTCCTGGATGCCCGGGATGGTCACGCTGGCGAAGTCCTTCGTCGTCCTCCCCAGCCTCGCCAGGCGCCACACGTCTTGTCGGTCGGGGATCCAAACCTAATGACGGCGGCAACAATATTGAGTTGTGCGTGTAGGGCGGACAAGGTGTATCTGTGTGTCTGTGGCTGATTGGCTAGAGCGTGCTGATTGGCTAGAGCGTGCTGATTGGCTAGATAGAGCATGCGTGGTTGAACCCGAGCGGGTCGCGGAGCGTTGCCGGGCGGGCGTCAAAACTTTCACAAATATATGGCGGGTTGAGAATGCACGTTTCTATCGATACGTGTATCTCATCCCGCAAACGTTGTACAATACTGTATAATGGAGTTTATTAAGGCTTGGTGACATCTGCGCAATAGTTGACTCGTCGTCGATTAATGAGTTGATCAGGTTGTGCTTGGCTGTTGATTTCAAATCACGGGCGGCGTGCTAGCGGTCGTGTTGTCCTATTAATACATGTGTTCGCGATACCTGTGTGCGCACGTCAGAGACAAGACATATATGATGCCCCGCAGGTGGGTGCATCTGCAGCTGCCCCTATCCCTGCCGTTTTTTCGTGGTGTGGACTCCAACTCTGTGCCCCAATTTCCCACCCTCGGGGCGTTCGTTCCCCGACATTTTGTGGATCACTAAGATAAACCAGGGACACACGCTCAGTAGAGCAAACGCGTGTGAATATCAAAAAAATGTTCTCAACCGCACGTTGCCCCTGTCCAAAAGTTTGCGTCAACGTCACCGTGCGTTTTTTGTTTCGAGCTGCATCGAGTCTCTTTGTAAGTCGAGGGAACCGAGGAACCGAGGCTTACAGCTATGACATCTACAACTGCAACCATGTGGTGGACATTCTCATGCTTTATCATCTTTCGGGTGGGCTGTTCGCGTGGCATACATGCTGGCAATATTTCGGGAGTACTCACAATTGGCTCCGATAATGCTGCTGCATTTTGATGTCGGTACACAGGGGGTAACGCACCAGCACCAGTGCCGTCCAACACGTATTCCAGTTGTCGCTACTCACCAGGTATACAGTATGATCGTGCACAGCAGTATTATACTGCTGTTGCAGCAATTCCTTGTACAGCATTGGGCCGTTTGCAATATTTATCTTTCCTATGGTAGTCGCCGCGCACATTGCACAAGCACTACTGCTGTACGGACGCCAGTAGGAGAGTGTACAGCAGTCCCGCAGCAGTACCGGGTAGTCTGGAGTGTAGAGATTTGAAAGCATAGAGGACGTACTTGTGGACGCGGTTCATGAACAACACAATCAATAACTTCCGGTTGCGCCAGGCTCACAATAATCCCCACAAACCTAGCGTCGACAACACAGATACTACGGCTGTCTTTCAAACACACAACTGCTGCTGGATGTAGTATGTAGTCAGAGGACGCCCAAAAAAATTATACTGCTGTTCTGAAGTAAAAGAGCAGGTCTGATCCACAGCGACATGTTGCGGGGAACAGGTGAGCTTCGCGCCCTTCCAACACTGCTATGACCGCCGCAGACGATTACACTCGTTGCCAAAGGCCAGAGCAAAGGACTCAACGAGGACCTACACGGTGGTTCTCCTCCCCCTTCCCCCACCAACTCACATGCGAGACGGCCTCGGGGTCCATGTCCAACGTGCGCGTCCGCTCGCTGGTGCTGTTGCTCGAGAATTGGCTCCCCCCGCTAGCGCTGATGCCGTTGCTGGAGAAGGGCGCCTGCTGGTCTTGGCCGCCCTCCATCTCCGTCGCCACCGTCACCCATCCGACGGTGTCCTTCTTCTTCGCCTTTGCGAAAGGCATCGTGGTCTGGCTGTGTTTGCTCCCAGTGGTTCAAGGGCCTCGATCAACACGGGAGACACTGCTGCTGCTGCTGCTGCTGCTGCTGCTGCTGCTGCTGCTGCCGCGCGCGGTTGTCGCCCAGGCTCTGTGTTCCCCCCACGAGGAGGTTCCACGCCCGCCCTCAAAGCTGTGGCGCGCGTGCAAGCGATCGAGGAGGGATAGGGTTAGAGGTATCCCGGTTGGCTGGTGTGTGCGCTTAGGAGCACCTTTGGGTTCTGGGATCCTTGGCCGTTCACGACGCGAGAGGGGAAAGCAGCGATGAGAGGCACCAAGCGAAGCAAGGCAAGTTGGTTAGGCCGCACAAGCAGCAAGACGCTGCTAATCTCTGACCTTTCAGCTCGGTGGGCGGGTCAGCGGCAAACAGATGAAGCCTCGCGCTGATTCTCGGGGTCAGTCTCCAATGTCAGTGCTTCGCGAGTGTGTGTTGCTGAGTCGGTCGAAGAGTGCTTGGGAGGCTATCGTCTCCAAAAAGTGGAAAGGCGAGCACCTACAAACCATGTGTGCGCGTGGGCGTGGGCTTTTATTGTCAACGGCCGTTTGACAATAAGAGGTACACGGCACCTGCGGTGCAACCTCATCTCTGTGCGCTGTACCCTACAATGACTAGAAGGGGGGCATCCGTTCATCGTTGCATCCTTGCAGATTGCAGACGTGCATAGAGATATTGATAAATTAGAGACGTGGTGGTGGTGACGTGGTCCAGGGGGAAGAGAAGAGCCATGGCGTAGCCGACCCTGTCAACCGATTGTGCGACAGTTGCGCGGCAGCGGCAGGCTTCAACGCATGCATCACTGAACGTGGCGGTTTGAATTTCCCGCAGTTTTTCGCGTCCCGAGACCGCTGTGTGAGAACTCATCCTACACGTGCGCTCACTTGCTGTACACAAACCGTTGGTGCATCATGGATTCGGCATCACCACGGTCCGTGCTGCGAGACAGATCCAACGAGGAAGGCTTCGCGACCAAGTCGCTCATTCAGGACTTCCTCCAACCCTCGGTGCGAAAGAAAAAGTATACCAGTTCGTCGCCATCATCATCCAGCACCGCGGTGACCGCTGCTGCCTTGGGAAATTCCGCAGCAGCAGGCGCTTCTGATGCTGGTGCTGCTTCTCCTCCCCCTACCGCCCCAATCATCACGCCAGAGCCATCGCAGGCCGAGACCAACAACCCTGCCGCTTGTTCTGACGGTGTTTCCTCTGGGGCTTGGCGATCAACCACTGCTGTCGGCGCGGTAGCCCCCGATGCCGGCGGCAACACCGCCGCCGCTGCCGTTACGGAAACCACCCCGCCGCTGCGCACGAGACACCCTCCGCCGCCCCCGCTTGATCAAACTCGACCCCGGCCGCCTCCGGTGGCCTGTACCTTGGTGGCCTTTGAGCCGGGATCGCTGGGACTGGAACTAGAGGCAATCGTGGACGACGACAAAGGTCGGAGGCATGGAGAAGAGCACCGGCGCCGGCGCCGTCCCCGCCGGAGGCTTGGCTGCAGGGTGTTCCGGGTCACTCCCGACGGCCAGGCGGCCAGGCACGGGTCAGTGCACCCCGGGGATGCGCTAGTCGTACTGGACGGGTGAGCCTCGAAGTAGACGTGTAGCAATGGGATCATTCTAACATGTAGTCTGTTCAGACAACAGTTGTTCTCGGTGTACGTTGCACGATGGCGCTTGCTACGGCAGTTCCTTGGAGTATCCCGATCGCTCCGCGTACCAATGCTGCAGGCACACACATTCCGAAACGGAGACTTCGGACACCGACAATGTCGTACCGCCGTGCAGCGTGGAAGACACGCCACGGGCAAGAAGAAAATGTCGACAATCATGCACCACTCTCGCTCCGCGTTGGCATCGCATTGTTGGTTTGTTTTGCTCCTTGCCTCACTGCTGTTGTTGTGGTCGAACTATGTAACTACGCGCTGCTGTAGGGTGGACGTCCTGTCGGACCCGTTCGAGGACATCACACATGCGCTGCTCCAGCGCCAGGGGCGACGTAGGCTGATCGGTTTCATGGGCGCGGCGGCCGTAGCCGCCTCTGCCCCTCAGAAGCGCCGGGCACCATCGTCGTCGTCGCCTTTGACCGCGGAGCCCGAAGTCGCCGCGTCTCCGCCCGCCCGCGGTGACACGGCAGCGTTGTCACCGCCCCCCGCCGCCGCCGCGGCAGAAGACTCAAACAACGGGCGGCGGGCTGCGGATATCGCTGCTGGTGCCGCTGCTGCAGTTGAAGACCGAAAGGAGCACAAGCGACGCGATGATCGAGGACGCCGCCGGGAGAGGAGCGATTTCGGGAAGGGCGGGGTTGTCCTTCCAGCAAACGGCCGGCGGGGCGGCGAGAACAATGGCGGCGGCGACGGAAGCCCTGAAGCGACGGCATCGTCAAGCAGGAAGAAACAAGCGGGGATCGGGGGGAGCGGCGGAGGAGAGCGGGGAAGAGTAAATGGTCATAACGGCGAGGTGCCCGCCCCCACCGCTCTCGGCCACCATTCTCGCCGGAGCCGCTCGTCCTCCTTCGCCTCCTTGCCGCCGCCGGGGTCCAAGTTGTTCGGTGCGGCTGCCGCCGACCTCGACTGGCGAGAGGCAGAGCGTCTCCCGCATCCTCGCGACGCGGCAACAAGAATCCAGCGTTCGCGACCCGCCGGAGGAAGCACGACCGGATGCCGGCGGGTCGAGGGAAACGATGACATGAGGACGGAAAACAAGCGGCGTTTCTCTCGCACGGTGAGCAGCACCGCCGGTCTCGGCGAGGCGACGGCGGCGGGGGGCGGGGGGGAGAGCGACGTCCGTCGCGAGCCGGAACGGGAACGCTCCGGTGTTCGGGCGAGCTTCGGCGGTGGTTCGCGTCTCGCCAGCAGGGAGTCGCTCGGGAGCAGCTGGGGCTCGTTCGCGACCACCGGGCGCATGGGCACCGCAACGGCGGGAGGGCGTGCCGCCGGTGGTGGGCTCTACCGCGGCAGGCCCTTGGATGGGTCGAGGGGGGAGTCTCTGCAGCGGAGTCTGGCAGAAGCTTTGGAGGTGCGTGGAACCACATCTATCTCGCGCGCGCGCGGTAGTGCATGGATGGACGGGATGGTCGCGCTGGACACGACGTTGAAGAGCTTTGATTTTCGGTTGCATCTCTTTGTCGCTGTACGTTTTGGAACACCCTGCAAACATATGAGAGAAAAATATATTCTTCATCGCAGACGGGGGCTTTTATTGTTGCCACCAGATGCCAACGTGGTGTTGAGTGTAGTCTGATCGTAGCCGCTGCTTCTCCCCTCATGGGAAGCTTCCCTTTTCTATTGCACCCATCCTGACATTTGGTTGTTTTGCTTCGCGCCATGTTGTAGCTTAATCCGTCCTCTTGGTTTCCGATGTGCGCTGCGGGCAGGACAAGCGTGCGCTGGCTGCGGAGAGGGAGTGGCTGCTGGAGGAGCTGCAGCGCGCGAGAGAGGTGCGCCAGCTTCCCGCTTTTTCTGTGTGCGCCTGTGTCTTTACAGAAAACGCGATCGTTGCGGTGGCGAGGCGCCGCCGATCAAACGAAGAGATAGCAGCAGTTGCAGCCCGACACACACAAAACCGAGCCTATCATGCCTGAAGGCGAGTACGTCAGTAGGTTTGCAAGCAAGGTTGTCTGTCGGCAACAATCGCAACACACCTGCAAGACAATAACAAAAGAGGAACACCCCCTGCCGCCGTTTCGACAACAGATTGTGTCCAACAACGCATCATGCCTGCGTCTGTAGCGGTTCTCTGGTACACGGCTTTCTTCGAACCTTTTTTTCGTTGACGACCAGGCGACTCTCGAGCGAGATGGAGCCCTCGCTGGGCAAGAGGTTCAGACCGACGTGTTGAAGATGGAGGTGGCCGCTCTCGACGGAGAGCTGCGCCGGGCACGTCAGGAGCTGGGGGCGTGCGAGGCCGGGCGCCGAGAGGTATACATGCATGCGATGAGAAGTCCTCGACTTTGTTTGAATATTGCGCATGTGCCGGCCGTACCAGGCTTCCTGGTATTCGCCATCCCTTCTACTCCTTTCCCTTCCAAACGACTACGCAGAGTAGCGAGAACGTTCGCGCTTGCAAGTCTACTGCCTGCCGCCGTGAGCCAATTTAGCTTTTCCAGTAGCCCGAGCGTGAGTCGCACCCCCCCGGGGGGAGCGCTTGGTGCATGAATCCTAATCCTGCTAGCGGGACGTTAGGCTTGACAGCAGAGAATTGTGGGTCAACCAAGCTTGTCGCATGAAAATGGTGCCCAAGGAGAGACAGAGAGACACAGAGAGAGAGAAAGAGGGAGGGAGGGAGGCAGGGAGGGAGGGAGAGAGAGAGAGACAGGGTGGCAACGGTTCTTAAGCCACGGAACATGGCGAGTATCGTGTACCCAAAGAGATGGACAACGAGACAGGCAGACAAAGAGACAGAGATAAAACGAGTGAGAGGGGGAGAAACCGAGAGAATGTGACAACGATCGTGCAACACCGTACGAGTATCATTCCCCCCTCCTCCTTCCCTCCCCCTTCCCGTCCTCACAGCTGCACGAGGCTGCCAAACGAGACCTGGCGCGGCGAGATCGCGACGCCGCCGACCTCGCCGATGCTCTCCGCCGCGAGCGGTCGGCCCGAGAGCGCGACGCCGACGATGCCGCTGCGGCGGCGGCGACCGCAGCATCAGCCAGAGCCGCGGACAAGGCGGCGGCGGCGGCGGGGCGAGCGGCCGCGGCCGACGCCCGGCGGCGCGCCGAGAGCGCGGAGGCACGAGCGGCGGAGTCCGAGGAGAGGTTGGAGGCGGCGAAGGCGGCGGCGGCGGAGGCTGCCGTGGAAGCTTCGGGAGCGTTGCGGCGGGAGCGGGAGCGGCGGGAGATGGAGGTGAGGGTGGGCGGGGAGCGACGGAATGCCATGGGTTTCGGTGGTTTTCAGGTGGTTCATGACGGTAGAGGGGGGGGGCGGCGGGGGGCGGGGCCGGCATGAAGAGAGGTTGGTTGGTAAGTGGAAAGCGGTTTCTGAAGTGAGATGTGTACTTTTTTTTGTCGAATTTGCACATGTACATTTCAAGCCGTGGTGAAGAGCACGAATCTTGACGCGGACGAATCACAAACACGCGCAAACCGAGTCGCACGTGCAAGAAGGGTCACACTGTCGTGCTAATCCCCCCGGGGGATTTGCTTTGCAGGTGCGCGAGCGGGAGGAGGAGATCTCGGCGCTGCTGTTGAGGGTCGGGGCATCCGAGAGCCGCTCCAGGAGGCTGTCCGAGGACAAGGCGGAGCGGTTGAGGTAATATAGGCCGTTGGACCAGGAGACGATCACATGCTAAAGCTAGTAGCGTGCTTCTGAAGCTTCGAAGTGCATGCATGCCTTTGGGCGATGCTAACGCTGTCCCTTGGATCTTGTCTGATGCATTCCTCGTGTCTTTTCCCGCGAGTGTTTTGTGTTTTGGGCAGCGAGAGGCTGTCGGGAGGACGACAACAAACTCTCGCCTTCTTTTCGTGCTACTGTTGGAGCGACGAGCAGGGACTCGAGATGGCTGCGGAGCATCGAAATTATATAGATAGAAACGGTGTTGCACGGCAGTGGGGCACTCCAAAACAAAACTGCTCGACTTGGTGTCGTGTTTTCTCCATGTTGGTTGGCATGGACTCGTGCCTGAATAAATCTTTGCACGTTTTCTGTTGAGAACCTCGTGCCCCACGGGCTGCGTGTGGTAGAGGTGGCAGGAACCGGCATTCAGAAAGTACTTATCCTTGTCATTCTTTGTTTCGTATGCTCCGAGTGTGGGATATGTGGTTGCTCGATAATGTTATTTCTGCCCTTTTCTTTGATTTCTCTGTGTTCGTAGATAGCTTTCGCGCCTATGTGTCATTTTCCTTGCAACGGCGTGAAGCGGGGGCGAGAGAGAGCCTGGTCGGCGATGTGTAACCTTGCATGGAGTACTACGGCATTATTCGGATAGTGGGCGATAAAGTCGACTTATGTCGATCTTCGAATGAAGCGAACAGGTATCTCCCGTGACTTGATCTCAACAACCCCCCGCACACACATTTGTGTAAGGTCAAGCAACATGAATAGTGCATTCAACTGCGGCAAATATCCCCTGGCCTTGCAGGGGTTGAGAATAGAATCAGTCGAGGTCGTTGTGTTGGTTGGTGTTGTTCGAGGTGTTCGGTTCGTTTCTTTTGTTTTGGTTGGACATGCGTGTCGAGAGGTCTCCGTTGTCCGACATGTCACCTGCTGCCAGTGTGGCTTTCCGGAACCCTCTGTTTGTTTTCCATTGTCACGTTTGCTTTGCTTTTTGTCTGCGACCCTGTCACTATCTCATCGATTTATCACATCACATCATACCTTCTCTCTATCCCCTGTGTTGGCGAGCCTGCTATCACGGCAGGCGCCCGCGTCATTTGGACCCGCACGGATGTATTGATGGCAACGAGCAGAGATCGGAATTGTGTTTCATGTGTACAAACAGCAGCAGCAACAACAACCGTGCCAAGTCGCTGCCATACCCCCTTTCAACCTCGTTGGAATCAACCAGGGAGGTGGAAGAGGCGGCGGTTAAGTCCCTTGAGGCGGCGGAGCGGCGGCGGGCGGAGTGGGAGAACAAGGCCTCGGCAATCGCCGCGAGGCTGCGGGAACGCGAAGCGGAGGTTGGTGATTGGACGCCTTGTTACTGTTTTTTGTGGTGGTGTTGTCTTTGGAGTCGGTGTGACATTGTGAGGCACGGGCTAAGACCCTCCCACCACGGTCGCCCCCGCCCCCGCCAAAGGTAATGACCATCCTAAATTTCAACCTCCTTGTCTTTTGTAGGAGTGTATGTGGCATGCCTATTCCAATCCGCCGAGCTGTAAAGACTGGACGACCGCCTCTTTTTTCACGACTCTGTCTGTCTGTCTGTCTGTCTCTCTCTCTCTCTGCTCGTTGCCATCAATACATCCGAGCAGAGAAGGGTCATATTCTCTATCTTGCGAACTTCCGGACGCATTGTTTTCCATCTGTTGCTCTTCACCCCTTGGTCGCGTTATTTCTGTCTCCCTTGTCCCTCTTCTCACGTTGTCGTCCGCCCCTCTTGTTCACGACGTCCCCCTTATTTGTCGCTGCCATCCCCGCCTCCTCGTCTTCCAACTCCTCCCCGTCTTCATTCCCCCCCCCCCATCCCCCCACCCCCGCTGTTTGCCATCGGGGTTGGGGTTTCGTCGCTTGGCAACGACGTTGTAAAACGAGCCAATTCACTTCGTGGACTCGGCAACCAGGTTACCGTTTTTCTTTTTTACCTCTGTTTTTTTT
>CACKRE030005248.1:0-10693 GCA_902602495.3 Ectocarpus sp. CCAP 1310/34
GGGCTATATTTGGGGTGGCGTGTTTTACAGCGCTTTGCCAACAGCGCCAACCCACTGAAGTCTAGATTGCGAGGGAGGGGGGGAATGGCTAAAAGAAATTCAATCTGGAACGTATCGCGCCACTCGGTCCATCTCGTCTCGTTTGCTTTCTTCCCTCGCCGTCTCGTCCGTCTCCTGCCCCCCTCCCGCCCCATTGGTTTGTGGCTTGTGGTTTCGTCTTAGCGCCCGTTGTCGGCTGGCCTCTTCTTCCTTCTCGTGCCAGGAGGTCATAAACCTCCCAACTCCCTGCAGCACCGCCGCATGCCAGGGTACTCCCCCCTCCACCTTCGCGGCTTCCGTCCACTTTAACTTCGGTGCCGTGCCTTTCGGTACCGGGATTCCGAGACAACATACATGGATCGGTTTTCGTAGATCCGTGGTCTGCCCCGAGTGCCTTCAGGTCGTCGAGCACACACTTCGGCCAGTTATATTCCTGTCCCCCCCTACGTCGCTTCTCCCCCCCTGCCAGTTCGCTGAGCATCAGTCGTTTCGGGAGTCGCCCGTCCGGCTGCCTTGCCAATGCTCCCGCGAACAGTAGGCGTCGTTGTCGGATCGTGGCTTCAACGCTCTGGCATTCGACCCTCTTCAGCGTCTTGGCGTAAGAGAACTGCTGGTAGGTGTCTTTCTTGAGCTTGTACCCAATAACTCGAAGGAGCAGTCGGTGGTGTATCGACCGCAGCGGTGACCATGTCATGCAGCCGTACAGCAGTGGTGCCTCCATCGCCTCCGCCTTGAGCAGGCGGATCTTAAGTCGGAATGGCGCTTGCGGTCTGTCGAACAAAGAGCTCCCGGCCATATCGGCTGAGGCACGCCCACGCTCCTCTGCTCCTCCTGTAGTTGATCTCCCTGGTGAGGTCGTCATGTTCGTTGACGAGGCCACCGAGGTACCGTAACTAGGTCGTCTGGGCGTATTTCTGTCCCGCGGCTTCGATGGTCAGCGGTGGAGGCGGGGCGGGCTGTGATGTTGTAATCGACTTGTCCTTCGCGCGCATCAGGAGCGTCTCTGTCTTCTCCGACACCGTTAGCCCGAACTCCCCGAACACCTCAACGATGATGGTCATCATTCTCGCCAGTCCTTCTGCAGACCTCGAAACGACGCCGGCATCATCGGCATACAGCATCCCCCATACTGCCCTCCGTACTCCTTCCCCCCCCCCGCTACCGTCTTCCCCTCCTCCAAGCACACCAGGCTCCGCAGAACAACGTCATCCTCGCTGAATCGGATGACAACGCCCTCGAGGACCTCGGCGAAGAAGATGTTGAACAGCAGTGGGGATAGCACACATCCTTGTCGCACGACCTGTGTCACGAAGAACCAGTCCGATAGTTCTCCGTCGTCCATGCGCACACGGGCCCGCATTCCATCGGGGAAGTGGCGGATGACTTCGATCAGCTTCGCGGGAATCCCGGCCCTGGCCAGCACCTTCCATAGCATCTCTCGGTCCACCGAATCACACGCCTTGTTCAAGTCGACAAAGCACATGTAGAGCGGTATTTTCTTTGTCCGCCCCAGCTCCTGGAGGCGGCGCACGACGAGCAGCATGTCGACGGTGGATCCCCCGGGTCGAAATCCGCACTGTTCCTCCGGGAGGATGATATTGGCTTCGCAGAAGGGGCTTAGACGGTTGGTGATGATCTTGATGGGGACCTTGCCTACGTGAGATACTAGCGAAATCCCCCTGTAGTTGTTACACTTGGACCGGTCACCCTTCTTGTACAGCACCTTNCCCCGGGTCGAAATCCGCACTGTTCCTCCGGGAGGATGATATTGGCTTCGCAGAAGGGGCTTAGACGGTTGGTGATGATCTTGATGGGGACCTTGCCTACGTGAGATACTAGCGAAATCCCCCTGTAGTTGTTACACTTGGACCGGTCACCCTTCTTGTACAGCACCTTGATGGTTGCATCCTTCCACTCTCGCGGAATATCTCCTCCGTTTCACACCTTGACGAGGATGGTATGGAAGTGTCCCAGGACGAAGGGTTCGTCGTCATCGATCTTGAGCAACTCGGCAGGGAGGGAGTCATGGCCGGGTGCCCGTTACCCTTTGATTTTTTTTCAGGCGGGTGTGGGAAGCGTCCTCCTTCATTTTTGTTTTTGTTTTTTTTCAATCGGTTTCCGAGGGCACTTTTCTCGAACGGTCGGTGCGGTAGCTGTTCTTTTCTTCTGTCATTTTGTTTTCTTTTTCCACGTGGTTTGTACCCTATTATTGTTTTGTTTCCCCGCGGCGTCGTATGTGCCGGGTTTTGAGACCATGGGCTCCCCATTTTTTGTGGACTATGGAGCTTATGTTAGAACAACAACAACAACAACAACGTGGAGAGAGGATCGGCGAGCTGGTCAAGATGTACAGGTCAATCGCGACCAGGAAGATGGTTGACAGTTGTTGTGGTCTTATTTGTTTTTCTCGGAAAAACAACTCTCTTGGTCGGCCTAGCAAACCAAACGTCAGGTGCCGACCGCCTCCGAAGAGTGCGAAGCTTGAGCTCGACAACAACGCAAGTAACTTCTTACAGTCCTTGACTACAACCCCTCCAGTGGACCCATGCAGCAGAGTAGCGACAACCCACGGGCTACTGCTTCGGGCTTTTACTACTACTATTGTTTGCCCGCCGTGTCGCCGTCGTCGGGCTGCTGCTGCCCCCTCCGATGCCGTCCGTCGGCCCTCTCCCCGAAACGCCGCTTCCTTTCGTCAACGCCTTCCTGCCGCCTCCCGTCCCGTTCGGGCCACTGCTACTACTACTACCACCACCACTGCTGTTGTTGTATTGATTCGCTCCTTCTTGTTTACCGCTCTTGTTGTCACTGCCGCTGTTGACACCCGCCCTCGCCGGGTTCGTAGCAGTGCCAACACCGCTCTTGTTGCCGGTGGTGGCCGACGCTGCAGTCTTCAGGCTCTTGCTGTTGCCGTCGTCCCCGCGGCCGCGTCGTTTAGGGCTACTTTCGCCGCCGCCGCCGCCGCCGCCGCCGCCGCCGCCGCCGCCTCCGCCCGCCGTTATCAGCTTCGGGGGCTGGTTTCCGAAGACCTCGGCGCTGGTCCAGCCCACCAGCACGTCGTTGTGCCACTCACCTCGCCTGTGGCAAGGAAAGGTGGTGGTGGTGGTGATCGGGGGGTGTTCATGGTAGTGAGCATGTCGGTGCAACTTCAGTGCCGTAGCGCCTACCACCCCTGCAGGTTTCCATGGCGAAACCGGGGCGGGGCGAGTACAGCATGGGGGGTTCTCCGGCCAGACAAGGCAGGGAACCAAGCGTAGAGGCGTGGGGAGGAGAAATGGGAGGCATTGCGCGAAGGCGATGTGTCCATGCGCTCGCCGATAATCCGTGATGTTGGCAGATGCGTTCCTTTTCTTGGTGGCAGCAGTCCCTCCTTGCACTTATTCCGGCCGTAGTGCCTATCTGATTCCTAGGGCAACATTACCTCTCTCTGCGACCTGCCCCTGTCTCACCCGAGCAGCTACGATGACGCGCAAGACTAAACTCGAACTACTATGGAGTATTTCTCGTGCACAGTACCAACAAGCAGCATTCTACCATGCCCTACGTAAGCACGAGTGGTTCGGTCCCGCCTCGTCCGCCACGCGCTCATGTAGCGTGAAGGGGCCCGCCAGCTATGATATTATAGGGCACCTCAAGAGTACAGCGCTGTCTGCCTCACCTCCCAACACGAGGAAGAGCTTTCTGCACGAGGGTATACATACATGCGCGCGAGCGGCTGTGCAAAGAATTGTTGGACGCGCTACGAATTGCTACCACTGCGGTAGAATATATGGTGGTACGGTAAAAACCCGTGCCCTTGCCGGATCGATCCACGCTGTCAGCTTGGAACCGCACAAGCGTGTATCGGTACCGCCGTATGCATTGCGGGGCTTTTACTACAGGCAACGTGCTAGTCTTCCTCAACATCCGTGCACGCCAACACAACACACGCCACCTTGTTCGTCCGTTGCTCCACCTCCACACGCCCTCCCCGTGCTTCTTCCCTTCCTTCCACTGCCCGCTGTACCTGATATATTCGTTCGAGACGATAGACAGAGGTGACATCACACACGTGTGCAAACAACCATGTTCGCCGATCCGCACGTGGTTCATTCTGCGGTGTACCGAGAATCATCAGCGTGCAGCCTGTAGCGGCGTCCTGGGTCTGTTGCTAACTACGGCACGACGTCTTCAGATGATACTTCATTGCCGTTCTCTCTCCAACCGTTTTTTTTATAATTTGCCTGAATATCGAGCGTGCGTGACGGCTCGTTCAATCGTTTTGGAGCCAGGTCGGGTTCGCAGTTGTTTTGAGACAAACAGCCACAGAGTTTCCCGCGAGGTGGATGATGGGAAAATGTAACTTGGCCGCAGAGGGCCACGTCAAATGCGGCACTTGCAACAGGCGTGTACGCCACAAACCGCTGGGAATGTGTGGTGCATACAAAACACCCGGTGTGGTTCACATGAAAAGGTGGCTGTCATATCGATTGCCTCCCCACGCTGATGACCAGGCTCTGGATCAGCCACTGCATTGGTCTCTGGATCAGTCTCTGGAATGACAGTTTCAAAAAACTTCTGGACACCAGTGCTTCCAGTAGAGAACGACCCACGCTTGTATTCTACGCTGTTGCTTTTCTTCCCTCGCGTTTGTATGCACAACCAAATGGTCATCTCCCACCGACGAGAAACTGCAGGCTGACATGCCCTGCCTGCCTCTACACCCCACACCACGGGTGCTGCCTTGCCAGGGGCGTCTCCTGTCAGGATGAAGACCATAATTGTAGTGTGTTAGTCAAGCGATAGCATAGTCCCCCTGTTCCCCCTTCTTCGTGAATTAAAGACTCTTGGTTGCAACGCGATGTACACTGGTTCACGACAGAGCCGCCCGGCTGACCTACCTCTCCCCGGATGGCAAAGAGAGGGTCCCTTCCCCGTGCCTCAGGCCGGCCTCCCACCCCCCCTTGTAGATCCTGGCGTCGGGCCAGATGTAGACCCCGAAGCCTTCCATCCGCCCTCGAGCCCACTGGCCGTCATACTCTCCCCCGTTCCTCAGCTTCAGGACACCCTTGCCGTGCTTCACCCCTTCCCGCAGATCACCGGCGTATCTGTTTTTTTCAGGCGGCGCGTCGTTACCGTGGCAAGTTAGCCCCCCAATGTCGACCGACACCGGCGGCGTAGAACCGGCCGACTTTGCACTATCCCTGTGTACCACCAGACTAAAACGCCAACGAACAAAGATAAAAGCCTGGTATGCTGGTACAAGCGGGCAGCGAAAACCCGTACGATGAGGCTACCACAACAAGCTGTAGAAAAAGTTGTCAGCGGTCTTGGTGGCGGAAGCCCATCAATTAGTCTATTACCTTCCGCCGCGCTTTAGCCAGGTGCCTCGGCCGTCCGGCGTGTCGTTTCTCCAGCCCCCATTATACCGTTCTCCGTTGGGCCACTCCTGGGACCCTTCGCCGTGCCGGCGGCTGACGCGCCATTCGCCCTCGTACCGAATGCCTCGCTTCGATTCAAAAACTCCTGCTTCACGCCAACCATGAAATCCGTTGTGATCGTATGTTTACAGTGTAAGTAGTCATGGTTATCGAATGAACTTTGTGAGTCCATGAAGACTCAAGCATTAAATCATAACTCAATCCAGAAAGGTGGTGTGAACCGCAATCAATGTTACGTGGAGATATGTAGGTCTTGAACGAGGCACCGCACGGCAAGACGGAAATGAGGGATACGCGCACGCTGCGCTCCTTTCCGACCGTTCTACTCACTGCTGTGGACATTTTCGAGATTGTGCAGGAACCGATTGTTCGCGCTGCTTTCGTCGCAGCCCAGGCCACGCTTCGTGGCTCGATTAACAAAGTAGGCTACCATGAGAGGGGTGTATCCAAAGGCTGACTGATGATGCGGGGAATGACGTCTTGCACGGAGGTGGTTCCGAAACCTGCCGTATGCAACAAACATTTGATGTACTGTGGCAAGCATGGCCTTGGTTTCCCTTCTCTGCGGAGCATGGAAGTCGACGTGGGTGGCGTGGTCTCGTGGTGTGTGTTCCGCTGCGTCTGTAGTGCACACACCCCATCCTACTCTATTTTCGTACTCCCTCCCTCCCTCCCTCCCTCCTCCTTCCCTCCGTCCGCCCCTCCTTCCTCTCGTCCTTCTGTCCCTTGTTTCCCTTCCCTCTTCTTTCAGCGCGTTCTTCCATGTCTTGTGCCACAGCAAGCAGCATCGAAGTGCATCCTCGTCGGGGGTCGTCGGTAGACTACCACCACAGAAATACTACCCAGTAGCAGTTGGAAAATAGCTGTAGTCTACCTTGACCATGTCGGAGTCCGTTGTGGAAGTCTCCCAGGTATGTGTCCCCGTTTGACCACACAAGCCGCCCCCTGCCCTCACGCACGCCTCCCTTCGTCTCCCCGTCGTAGGTGCCCTCCTGTATGCAAGTTCGTGACGCAAGCAGTAGGAATACGGCGTGGGCAACCGTGAAGATGGTATCGTAAGGGCGTACATTAGTCAGCAAGTAAAAATGCTTCTGGATTATGCTGGCGGGTGTACATTAAAGTTGTAGACTGTAGAACTGCTAGGTGATATTGATTGCATTTGGTTCAAACTGTAGATTGTGCGTCGTGCGTGCACAGCAGAATATCTTCCGAGACGCGCCATATCGACGTTGCCATCGCCGTATTGCCACGAAAAAAGTGTTGTATTTTGTTGGTATATAAATACCCAATGTTTAAACCGCCATGTGCACGTGCAACTCCACACACCGAGTGCCACAAAACAGGGCCACGATGGTTGATGCTTGCATTATACATATTGCGATGTGCTGCCACTGAGTCGCACAACACACATGCATACACACACGACGTCGCCGTGACAATGAAATATCTCCAGTACAACGGAGATCAAGGCGTGTGAAGCCACGACTAATGAGACTGACCATCGATCCTCTACCCGCGATGGTGCGTGCCAACAACGGGATTGATTTGAAGCGGAATCAAACAGAGTGTGGACCAAGAACGCGCACGCCAAAATGTTAGTTCTCCTTTTGGGCAACAATTGGCGAGAATGTGTACAAGATCGTGATGATGTCGCATGTGGTTCGTGAGTGCGCGAGGAATCCGAAAAAATGTGTGTGTCCGTTTCATGCGAACGGACACAGGGATTCGGTAGATGACAGCAGAGGAGAATTTTCCAAGATTTTTTTGGCTCCGTGTGATGCGCTTGCCACCCGGCGTCGGAAATCTGCCCTTGAGGGCAAGAGCCGTCCCGCCTGCCCTCAAAAAGCCGCCGAAACGTCGGACCCTCAGCGCTGTTGTCGTACGTACTTGTTTTTGCGACCTTACATACATGTGTGGTACCTGCGCACCTGCCTGTGCTGTTTTCCCTCTGCTTCTCGCACTCGTCTTCAACAACAAGCTTGTTGTTGTTTGAGGCAGCACAGCGGTAACTTAAAGCAAAAAAGAAACTCCGCGGTCGTACAACCTCCCAGATCAAGATGCATTCAGACTCACGCCCCCCGTGCTTCTGCTACAGCCCTCTGTCTATGTGTGAATGGGAACGAAAAATGAACTCTTCGAAACACCTCCGTCGTATTAAACAGCCGCAGCCGCAGTTGTAGCAGCACAGCGGTCGTGCCATTTTTTTCCGCACCTGCCCGCCCCTCTCCCATTTCCCACGGAACGACGAAGAGGTCCACGCGGTTACTGCTCTTGCGAGTCAACGTGCGTGTTGTCGGCGCGGATAATTGAAAACACGGATGGATGCGGACATCCCTCATCATCACACATATGTATCGCCAGGGAAGTCGCTAGATGGAAAGATGCGAAAAAAAACATGCTGCTGTTTGCCGTATGTGTGTGTTGTTTTCCCAAGTGATTTTACGAAACGGCATCAGATCAATCGGCGCAGCTTGCGAACTCTGAACTCTCCATTCGTAGAGCCAATCATCGGCCGGCATTCCTCCCCCGCGATTCCTAAAGATCCGACGTATCAGGGCGTGGCATACCAAAGCTTTGCCCCGGGCCCAATGGAATACACACATTCACCCCCCCCCCTTCTCCGCCTGGAACCCGCCCCGTCACCGCCGCCGCCAACGGTATCCATCACCACTCCGGTTGCAACAACCACCAACGACGCTGCTGCTGTTGCTGCTGCTGCTGCTGCCTACCATCCTACTGCTTAGAGAGAGGACAGACAAAGTGAAGACCGATACACGGATAAGGCGAGCAATCATCGACCTACAGCAGTACACCCGCCTCATTCCCAAACGGATTCTTTTTTGGGCCCCAGGCGCAGGTTCACGTTCTTCGCTCGTGTTCGCTGCTGCTGTCGGAGCCTATCGTATCTGACACACCTACCGCTTTTAGCAGAGCAACGTTGGTGAAGGGGAGAGACGACAGATCCTGGAGCTGCACAGCGAGCGATGGCCATATTTTCAAACGGAGGCGCATCAAAGGCGACGAAGCGAACCACGCCGCGAGGATCTGGCAACCTCTTCCTCGTGAGTGATACGTGGGGGGAAAACCAGAGCGTCCAGTTCTCTCTTTTTGAAGTATTTAGTGACTAGAGCACATCGTCTTTTCTTCTGTTGGTGTCGGGGTTGTCGCGACTGCTGTGGTGTCCAGTTGGGAATTTTTTTTCGGCTTGCGTTGGACCCGTAAAAGTGCCCAACCGCTCCGCTCTCTCTCGACGACAACAACCCACGCACGCCGCCCGCGGATCCCACGCAGGCTTCCACCACGACGCCACACAGATCGGAGAGCAACCGCTCGACAGGATACCCTCCAGAGAAGACCGGTGACACCATATCCCCGAGCCACGTGACCACCAACATCAACCTTGCCCCGATGGAGAACAACAACACGCCCAGACACAACAGACCCCCGACTGGGAAGTCGCCCCCGACCCTCCTTGAGCAGGTACTGCTACTACGCGTGCACCGCCTTCCTTTTATCTGCTGTGCTACGCTACCGTTGGTCGGGTGTGTTTTTTGGGCATGGCCACTTGTTGTCACTTGTTGGCGCACGTTGGAAATGGTGGTACTTGCTGCCACACATGTATAAACCAGCTGCGAGGCTTGCTGATGAAATCGGCCCTTGGAGAGAAATGCGTGTCTTGTTCCTGTGGCACAACGATTGCTAGCCGCTCATCCCTCCCCGAACGGACACACCTCCCAACCTTCCCAGCCCACTAGGTTGCGTCAACATCGAGCTGAGTTGAGACAGATAGACGACAGGCTGCTTTGTGATCTGTCCCGCGCAGAGAACTGAACGGGGGAAATAATGGTTTTTAGCGTCACGATCACACACACTGTTTCCCCGCGGCGTCGGATGTGCCGGGTTTTGAGACCCCGGGCTCCCCATTTTTTGTGGACAACAGCTAATGCGAGAAACAACAACAACAACAACAACAACAGATGCAAATCGTATCGATCCATCCAGATAATTAATGCTGGGGCGGCGGGCGGCCTTGTATATGTTTTTCCCGACGCATTTTTTCGATCAATTTTCTCTGGGGCAATTCACGCAGCAGATCGGCGTCTAACCCAACGGCTTGTCGATGTGCCTTGCGATGATCACTCTCTCCTCCGACCTAACCCAGCACGCGTGCGTTCTTTTACAGACCGGAGAGAGAAAGATGCGTGTTTCACGCATAACGCACAACGCCTGTTGTCGTTGAGAAAGATGTGCCGCCAGCTTGCATCTGGATGGATTGAGTAATTTGCATACCGCTCCTTTTTTCCTGCTATCCCCCTTGCTGTGGTCCGCGCGTTCTAAAAAATAATGTGCCGAGAGTAGCAAGCCGCGTGGTACGCGGTCACTTGTCTTCTCCCGTGGTTGAGTTTCCCTTGTCCAGAAAGATTTATCGAAGTGGCGATCGTGTGTCGTAGAACATCTGTCAGAATCAGCGGCTTGTTAGTCACTCCTACCCCATGGAACAATCGCGTTTCCTCATGACTTCTGAAACTCGCCGTTGACCCGATTTGTACCATCACACCCGCCTTCGTCCTTCCTGTCTCCAAAGTGTTGCTGGTGTGTGGTGATGTTTTTTTCGCTCCCTGTCGATCTGGATACCGGAGAATGCAATTCGATGCCCACCTTTCTTTCTTCTCGTCCTTGTTGATGAGGCGGTAGGACATCACACACCTCACTGGCCTCCGATGATGCATCAAGAGCAACGGCCCCACTGAAATTCGTCTCTTGGCAATTGATGTTAGGAGTTACAAGGCATTTTTTGTAGAGTATTGAACGCAACAGAGGTGTTGCTAGCACTAGGCTAAATGGAATGGCGGGCGGCAATGACTGCTACTTGAAAGGATGATTCTGCGCACTCCTTGTTTTTGCTGCTGTTGCCGTTATCGTAGCATCATTTTGAATAACGGGCGCACCTGCTTCACTATTTTAGGCATTTTCGATCCACTTTCCGCATCGTTCCAAGTATTTGGGCAAACGGGCAACATCAGGGAAGTCTCTCTTGCGTAATCCGGGGTTGGTTATTATCATGACGTGGGGGGCCTCACTCCACTCCCACGTCCTACCATTTACTCCTGCAGTACAAGTATTTGTACCCAGGTACGACACAGCAGTAGCACAAAAAGTTTTTTTTCCTGCAAAATCCCTTGCGACGCAAACCACTCCAACAATCTCAGCGTATCTTGCTGCCCCCCCCCCCCCCC
>CACKRE030005248.1:49413-71427 GCA_902602495.3 Ectocarpus sp. CCAP 1310/34
GGGACGCAAACAAACGACGCCTATTGGCAAGATTTTGACGGTCATTGCTGACAAGACAACCGCTACACAGGCAGCACACACGCGAAAACCAACATCATGAGCTACACCCGGCACTTGCACCATAAGCAAGAACGTGCGCGGGGCCGACCGACTGTTGCACGGGCATTTCACGTCGAGGGCTATCACGCTGAGCGTGGGGCGTACCGTCCCTCAAGGAAGAACAAAGAAACTCGCAGCTGTTGCGGTTGCGACACGAGACCCATCCTCCCCGTGACTTCCGGACAAAGAAAAGACAAGCAACAGCAAAAAGATCAAAAATATTTCTTTGACATCGCACACATGAACAACCTCGTCCCGGGAAGCAGTACCCCCGTGACCACGGAAGGCGTCCCGCGACAGCACAGGTGTTAGAAGGTACTGAGCGGAGACCGGGAGGGTTTTTAACCTCAAGACAACAACAAGAGAAAAAAAAGCAACAACGACAACCCATGTTGGTCGGTCCCCTTGGTCTGTGGTTCTCACCTCATCCGGGGAGATGGCTTCGAGCAGGGACATCGGCCTGCCCGCCTGCAGCGCTCGGAGGCTAGCCTCCAACCTCTCCGCGATCGTCTCGAAGTCGATCTCGCTCTTGGAGCCGGGTGTTGCTGTTGCTCCTGCTGGAGCGGCGGAGAACGACGGGGCCCCGGGGCTGGCACTCTGGCCGTTGATGCCCGGGGGGGTTCCGCCCCCGCCCCCGCCGCCGCCGCCGCCGCCGTCGGTGCTCATCCCTCTCGTTGCTCCGTTGAGGTTGAGAGCAAACTCCGCGGACGTGAGCTCGTTTCGGACCTGGCGGGAGAGTGAAGCACGGCCGTCACAGGCCGCACCCATGAGCGGCATAAAAGCCGCTCCCTATGTATCTATGTAGCGGTTTGTTGAACGCGATGGCCACAACTACCTACGACACAGCAGTGTTTCGTGGGACGTTCGTTCACGGTTTCGTTTTCGTCTCTCGTGTTTATTCGTGGTATGATTCGGCGGATACCACCGTTCGATTGGCTGATCAATTTCGCTATCCCGCCCCCAAAGAAACTGGAACGCTATTCCCAAGCACGTGTGCGCGGTTATGTAACATACACACACACACACACACACACACACACACACACGACATTCGAACCGGTCGTCACGAAATTCCGATGGTGATGATGGTGATATGGCCAAACCCCAGTGCTGTCGAACAACACGCCCCTCAAACACCGCACCTGTTTGACCCAGTTCACCGCCCGCAGCCGCTGCCCCCTCTCCGTCCTGTTAGCGGTAGCCAAGATAGCGTTCGTTCCCCCTGCCGCCTCCCCGGCTCCCGTTCCCCCCCCAGCCGCCGCCGCCGCCATCCCGCCGTCCTGCCGCCCTTGCATCGCCTGCCCGAGCGCCATGGCGGGCCGACTCCGCCCGGCCAGGTACGGTCTTCGCGCGCCCCCTCCGATCCCAACGCCGGCCGCGCCCGCCGCCCCCACCTCTGGGGCCCTCTGACCGGCGACAGCAGGACCGCCGCTGCCGCCGCCGCCGGCGGAGGCGGCGGTGTTGCCGCCACCGTCCGGGCCGCCGGCGTCCGGGGTGATGCTGTTGGTGTTTCCCGTGTTGGTGCTGCCGCCTACTCCGCTGCTGCCGCCGCCGCCGCCGGTGCCGTTGAGCCCATTGTTTCGGCCGCGGATGTAGCCCCTTACCCGGCGAACAGCGCGGGAACCGGACAGTGAACTCCCCATGCCGGGGGGTTCGTGGGCTCGAGCGCCTGGACCGCCCGGGGAGGTACCCTTTTTGAAAATATGTTGATTCAAGGGGGGGGGGTATGTCGTCGACGTGTATCCAGCGAGGATATTGTTGGATATGAGGGAAAGGGAGGGAGGTCTGGTGTGAGTTTGCCGTTGTCGGCAATCTGTAGTAAATTGTGCGAAAAGAGGAGGGAGTCGGATGCGGTGGTAAACTCTTGGCTAACTACTATGAAGCAGGAAACACAAATACAAACACAGAAGGTATATAACCACAGTCGAACGGCATGTACGCCAAAGGTGGCGGTGTTACCTGAAGCCAAAAAAGAAGTCTCGTTTGTATTGAGGACACATAACACGACACCCCAACCCAACAAAGAGAGAGAGCCTGGAGACACGGAACACCAGCCATCAGGCAGGCAGCAGACTTTCTATCGCTATATGTGTGTAGGCAGAAGCACAAACAAGGAGAGCCTATGAATATAACCAGACACTAACGGGCGGTACACACGACGTTCACTCACGCGAGTGTGACACATGAAATTTCGAACCCGCTCTTCGTGCCTTCCTCGAAGAAAATACTTCACACTTGAAGCAGCCGTAGGCGAACAAGGGCGCTAAAACGGTAACGGCGAGGAAGGTTGATTGATCTTGCTGAGGATAACTTACAAGGAAAGCTACATTCGCATGATGCAAGAGCATACCAAGGCCACTGCTCGCCAAGGTGCCTCTGACACACAACTCAACGCCTTTGAAGAGAGTAAATACTGCTGTACTGGTGTATGCGTAGTGTAAGTCCACGTTATTATCGATTCATACCACACGCAGCAGCAGTGCTTGTACCCATGTACTGCCGAAGACCGCGGCCTCCCCCGCATTTATCCGACAAGCATATACAATTCCCGCCGGCGACGCTCCCCCTTGAACAGGCATGATGACAAATACACACCGACATCCCGACCTTCTTCCTTCCCCCGCCTTCGTAAACACACACCGATCGATCGATCTTAGAGGACCGCTCTGCCACTTACATGCAGAACAGAGGGCGCAAAGGCGTACGCCCTGGAAGAGCCCACCGCCAAGAAATAGGTGCACAAGGCCGTTCTCGCTCTCCGCTTATCCATGGCAAGTCTGCTGTAACGCTCCTCTCTGTGCTCGTGCCGCTCCTGTGTCCTGCTGTGTGTGTGTCGCATGTGCTACTGCTGTGCTCAATTTTCACCGGGGGCTGCGTAACGTACCTGTGTGAGTGGCTAGGAGAGAAGAATTTAGACAATGATTTACCGGAGCCCCAGGTCAAAACACCTCCACGAATGCCACGGCTCTGCTGCTACTGCTCAATCTCTCTTGGCCACTATCCTTTCGTGTGTTATACTATGAGGGCGCTGGCAGTGTTGACTTTTGCGGCCGCGGCCATCCCACTCAATGCCCAGTTCGGCATGGCGCCCAATCCAAAGAGCGAACCAGTCAAAGGTGAGTCGCCTGTGACTGCTGCTGTCGCATCCGCTCGCTCGATCTGCGATCCTTCTTTCCCCCCTGTTTTGGCCGGTAGATTTGCGATAATGTCTTGGGGGGAGGCTGGTGCCACTGAGCACGGTCGTAGCAGAACAGGCGGAAAACTCAGGTAGTCGCACGTGTTGTTGTATGGGACGGGACGTCAACGAGGTACAGCAAAAGTTCGGGTCTTTTTTGACAGGGGGTACGTCCGCTCGTCGGTCATTCCTCATGGCATGCCATGTGTCGTGGGCCCCCTCAGCTGGCGGATGAATTCCCGTGGTTAGATGTCTCTAGCGGGGGGGTGCTGAGAGAGATGGGCTAAGGAATTCTCGCTGACATCTTTCGGTTGTTGTTTCCGTCAGCGTGTGGGCCAAAGTGGGTGAGACAACGGCGGACTAAACTACGAATAGCAGTCCACCCACGTACATTAGACTCCAAGTATCGTCAAACGTTCTCGAAAGCATCGACAACATCGTCTCTGCGGACATGACCTCCTTGATCGCGTAACATTTCCAAGTTGATATACAGCGGTGTGTGAGATGTACAGCATATCCACTACGCTACAAGTCAGCCGCTGACTTGTACCATAGTGGATATGCTGTTCTTCTTAACAAGACGGTGTGCTGCACTCATTCACTGATTGCTGCACTGATTGCTCCGTTGTACTGGGCCAAGCAATCGTGTCCCTTACTCGGGCGTGATGGGGTAGGGATGTTCGCCGCTGGTTGCACGTCTCTCTCTTGCCGCCGCCGCTCGCATCGCCGTACATACACACCCAGGCTCCCCTTGCGGTCGTGGAAGCATGTTTCTGAGTATATCCCTACCCCGCACCTGACTGAGTTCCTCTACGTTCTCCTCGGTCTCCTCCCTCCATTGCAGGCGATCTGGCCGCAATTAAGTGCGGGGTCTGCCAAGGCCTGGCGGAGCACCTTTACGAGAAGGTGGCGGAGATGCGGGAGGCGGCGCCTTTCGGAAAGGTGTGCGTGTACTTGACAACGTTGTTGCTGTTGTTGTTATTTAGTGCCGTCCACACTCTCGCTGCCCCGGCGCCGGGAAACCCACAGCGCTGCAAATATATTGTTGGATTGGACGACCGCCGCAGGGGTCATGAGCCCTCGTCTTTGTCCGTGGGACTCCTCTCTCGCTGTGTTCGGTTTCCCCGCATTCTGCCTACATCTGGCGTGCGTGCATACCAACTCGTCGTTTCGGAGCTCCGTCTCCAAAGAAAAGGGAGTGCTGCTGATACCATTATACTGCTGTCTGTGGTGTGGGCTTCGTGATACTGCTGTGCGTGAGTAAGTAGAAGTACAGCAGTAGTAGGACTGCTAAAGCGGCTTGATACTGCTTTTTTTGACCCCCTCACGCCGCCGCTGAATACCACAACGCCCAAAGGTCCATGAAGACGATATCTCGACGGTGATAGAGGGAGCCTGCGACCCCGCAACTAAGGAGGGTCGATGGATCACGGAGTACGACATCGTGGAGGTGACGAAGGAATGCCATGATCATTCGTACCCCGCGCGCTCGGTAGGCCTGGCCCCCCTTGCCATTTAGTCATCCGGACCTTGACCCACACAACCCGCGGTGTTGCTTTGGTCACCAATCACCAAGGGATCACGAGCCCATCGAAATTCTCGTCGTTGCCGTGCGTTGATATGTTGGCTTGTGAGGAGGCCCTTTCGCTGTCGCGTTTTTTTCCTACCCGCAGAGAAGTGTGTCGTGACGATTTGGACGTTTCGATAGATATATACATGTCGACGTTTCCACGTGTCGTGTTTTCCCAAAATATGTTGCATACATTCGGCGTATTCGTGTCCCCTCGTTTGCTCTGGTGTGAGTAGAACTGTCCGCAACCTCGGTTTTGGTATGGGGTGGTACAGGTATGACTTGCAGACTGCCAAAAGCGTGCAGTTAGAGACGAATATGAGGTACCAACGATCGGTTGGCCATTGCTCGAAGCACTGGGTATTGGTCTGTGCGTCATTGCCGAGCTTGTCTCGTCTGTTTTCTCCCACGTGCCTTGAGTCAAATCAATATGGCTGCAATGGCTTCGGACGATGACGACTGTTGTATATATGCTTGTGCTGTGTGTTCATGTTGGTCTCTCTCTTGGCTTTGCAGGAGGGGGGATATCTCGAGTTGAAGAAGCAGGACAGCTTTTCCCACTGCAAGGAAGAGTGCGAGACCATTGCCAAGGTACGAATTGCTTGGGAGAGGGCTTGAGGGTTTTGTGTTTCGGAATCGGGGAGAGTCTTCTGAAGCTGCCACTGCTGTGTCACTTCTCCGTTTGGGCCCCATGGCAAGCACCTTGAAGCAGCAGTATTTAAGGAAACACTGTTACAACAGCTATCACTCCGAAAACATCCACCACTCCCCAACGCGTTTGTTTCATATCTACGGGCGTAGCGTAGCGTACCACAGAAGTTACACGGCGGTTAGGAGGTACTTAAGGACTCGCTGTTATTCTTCATGCCGAAAGTACTTGGCCGCCCATTCATCGCTTGCTGTTTCTACTGCTCCTGCACACAACTGGTTCTGCGCTGCTGCTGCTGCTGCTGCTGCTGCTGCTGCTGCTGCTGCTGCTGCTGCTGCTGCTGCTGCTGCTGCTGCTGCTGCTGCTGCTGCTGCTGCTGCTGCTGCTGCTGCTGCTGCTGCTGCTGCTGCTGCTGCTGCTGCTGCTGCTGCTGCTGCTGCTGCTGCTGCTGCTGCTGCTGCTGCTGCTGCTGCTGCTGCTGCTGCTGCTGCTGCTGCTGCTGCTGCCGGCGCCTTATGTGGAACTTGCGGAACAATCGAACCTTTCTTCTACACCAGAGCTGCACGGTGCTGGTGGATGACGAGTTGGACGTTGAGGAGGTGGTTGTGGCACTATGGAAGAACAAGCTGGGATTGTCGGTGAGCACACCCACAGGCGTTCGGCTCTCAATGCTCGGTAGCTTTCCACAGCGGTGTGTCATTTGTGGCATTTGCGCTGCTCCTGGACTGCTGTGCCGCCAATACTCTTTTGTCCTTGTGACGCCGTCTTGTCGACCACAAGCGTATTGTTTGTGTTTAACAGAACAGACGCCGGCGTGCAGGAAGGGCTCAGGACCCCTCTATGTGATATAACAGCGTGCCCAGAGAGATGAATCGGCAATGGGTAACGGTGAACGATTATGGTTGTGGAACGAGTGCAGTAGACGACAGGAGAGCACGCTTGCCTGTTTTTCTGGGGGTTGGCATGCTTGCGTTGGCAGTGTATCTACTATAATTTGCTCTGGTTGGGACGAGCTGCTGTCCAAAGGGTTTATCTTCATAGGTTGTCGGTGCAAGCCTAGAGGAACGTGGCAGCACACCCCCGCAGCACAAGACCTCGGTAGAAACTCGAAACGTGTTCGTCCCGCTGCTTGAACGGATCAAGGCTTGCATTGCCAGGCCAACCGACCGCCGGCACGATGTAGTATAGACTGCAGGTCACGCTACCCGCCACACACACAATCGTGAAAGGTTCTCGGCCGAGCGGCAGTGGCAAGGGTCGCGTCGCTCTACCTTAGCAAAGTGTTCGTGATTCCTCTGGGTCTGGCCTAGGGAGCTGCACCCCTTCACCACCTCTATCCCTCCAAGTCGCGTGCCAACCCCACCCTCTCTTAACCAGTTCTAGCCCAAACCCACGCCGTGTTTCTCGTGTGTCGGGGGACACGTTCGGGTTTCGAAAAACCTGACCGGACGCGCGTGTCCCGTGAACGCCATTTGCGCAGGAGCTTCAAAAGGCAGCTTGCGGGGAGTGGAGCGATCGGTGCTCGGGGAAGAAGCGCGTGAAGGCTCCGAAGAACCGCCAGGATTACGAGTTCGAACCGAAGACGGCGAAGGACTTCGAGGTGGCGGAGGCGATGGCGAGGTTGCAGAACTCAATGGGCGGGATGGGTGAGGAAAAAAAGCATATCTTGCGTTGATGTTGCCTTGTGTGTCGTTTGGTCGGTGGCTTGACTTCGTTCATGTATGTACCATCGGTTTTCAACACGAACCGAGCGGGTCTGGCAATATTGTTAGTGAACACCACAAGCCCCATGTTTGTGTATTTGTTTTCTCAGGGGCAAACATACCCGCCGTGACACTGGTGCTAGTGCGAATTCCCGCGCTACAGCAGGAACACGTAGGCTGCAAGTCTGTGTGCAGTGCAACATCCGAGCGCTCGCTTGAAGATCATCGTGGATTCAAACTCTTATTTAGTTTGTCGTATCATGCCTCATCTCCTTTTGCTTGATACCGGGCTGAAATGCGTGTCTAGGGAATGATGGGCACGAGGGATGGGCAGGTCGTGCAATAGCGGGGCAGGGAGTACTCACAGAATTCAATGTCTAGCTGGGTGTGTCAGCTCTGACATGTGGCGGGTAGCACTACTGTCGGACCAATTGGGATGCGAAGCCCCTTTCGCACGAGCAAAACGAACGGCAGTGTTACGTCGCGGGAAGATCACAGGCGTGATACGCGGCTGCCTGGCTGGCTGGTAACTGAACCATGGCAACAAGAAACGACGAGATCGACCCCCATCCTCGTCGCCGCCGTCCCCCAAACGGTGCTAAGGCCACACGAAGCTTCAGCCACAGAACGGAAGTGACAGTCTTTCCGCCCTTTACCACTGAAACAGGTGAAACAAACCGCGTCATGATCACTCTTTACTTCAGCCACAGAACGGAAAATGATAGCCACGCCAGTTGGAATCGCTGAAGCCCACCGACCAACGCCAAACACTGTAATCCACAACCAAACCCCCCCACAGGTGGACCGGGAATCTACGGCCCGGATGATCTCGCTGCGATGGACGCGATGATGTCGCAGATGGGCGACATGGGTCAAGACCCATTCGCGGACGACTTTGACATGGGCGGAATGGGCGGCATGGAGTTCTGAAGGAGTTTAGCATGACGTTTTACTAGTGTACGCCCGATCTGGTGGAGGAACGATACATTTCTGTTTTGTAGACTACGGGCGTTTCGGCCGATGAAGGGGATTCACATGGGGTCCAAAGTAGGTTTTGTGTGTACAAGTGGCACTGGTTCCTGTTGTTGTTGAAGGGGTGTGGCAAGGTTGATGTTCGGCCTTGGCCAGGTGTGTGGGAGGGACAGAGGGTGCTCAATGGAGGGTAGGTAACATCGTGTTGCGTTTGTGGTGTGGTATGCATATGGTGATCGTGTTGTTGGTGGTTGAAGGGAAGGTGTTGTTTTAGTGAACGGATCCTCCGCGGTTTGTTGCACAATTCAGGGAGGACGATAGGTGTTCTCCTTCCCTCGGCAATGTGAGATGACAGTTTTTTTTGTGTCTCATGACAGCAAGGGTGTGACTCCTTTCTCTCGTCCGTGGTTACGACCGTCTCCGCGCCCTAACCCCATTAGACTACGTCCGGACATGCCATGTTCCGAAACCCGCATGACAGCAGTGTTTCGGGGTCACAGAGGGGCGACCCCACTTGAGAACCTGGGAAATTCCGGCTCACGAAAATACTACTTTAATGTTGGCCTATCGTAACATGTGCTCACATCCGTAAGGGTCCTGGTTTCCTACAACCTACTTCGAGGGAATGAGAAACGAGGCTTGGCGCCGCCTGTAGTTGGCGAGCGAGGGAGGGGGCAACGACACAAACGAAGCGCTAGGAGAGGCTTCAGGAGGGGGAATAGCCGACCTGGGGCCCGAACATACTTCAACCTCATCAAGGTTGAGTGAGCTAGAGTGAGCACGTTAAATAACACCCCCCTATGTGCACCTTCCCTCCGTGTCATGAACCATATCGCGTCACCCCCCGTGCAACGTAGATGTGCATGTGACGGGCTGAAACATGCATGTTTGAAGGGCGAGGGTAACAGCACAGGTTGAACACCTCCGCTGCACGCACCTCAGCAGGAATCTTGCAAGAGTATTACCGGCATTACCCCTTGAAGTGTTTAAGTATATCAGCGGCGGACGCCTGCAAAGAAGCCGTGGTGACCCGTGCGTACACATCTCCGCTTGCCTCAGGCAACAGCAGTACTACATACAGCAGTAGTGATGACTGGTTCAGGATGTCGGGCGTTGGCGGTGCTCCTCACCTTGTATTCATCTCCATCTGGCGCCTTCCTAGCTCCAACGAAGGCAGCATTGGGTTGTTTCCACCAACATCGATCGGCATCTAGCCCTACATGCTTGTCCATGACGGCGCGGGATGAACTCCGCAGTGGCAGCATCAGCAGCAGTCGGCGAGGCTTCTTGGAGGGGGGGGCTGTTGCCTTGCTAGCGTCGGTCGCAGCTATTGGGCTGCCCGAACCATCTGTTGCGAAAGGGATCGACTTGTCAGAAGTAAAGGGCTTGGACGTCAGCGAAGTAATGCACTTGGGCGCTGGCTCGTCGGGTGGGAAAGCGACGAAGCCGCTGAGAGACTGCTTGCTGAACGTCGAAAGGGTGCGCATCTCGACCAAGCAGGTGACGAAGCACCGCAGGCTGTGCGGGAAGTGGTTTGATGACACGTATCATTCGATGTCGGCCCATTGGCACTCCCTCTTGCTTCTCGAGCAACAGGACTAGATGAACGGACTTGCAAGGCACCACGAGTTTATCCCTCTGCTGTTTCATGCACTTGCGCCATCGGTATGACTGCTGTGAAATGCACCCATTGGAGTAAGAATCCCGTAAGCCGCTCACGACTGCTATGAAACGCACCAATTGGAGTAAGAATCCCGCAAGCCGCCGCATGTGTAAAACAATGTGGATCGCGGCAAGCTCGAGAACCGAGCGGCGGTACAGGCAGTAGTAGTACAGAGTAGACTCACAACCAGGCTGTCGCTAGGCAGAACTTATGCTGGCGGTGTGTGTTTGCGTGCGAAGTCCTCCCGCTAAGATACACCCTCCATCGATACATCCTTTTCGAGCGTAACGAAAATACCGTACCACACCAGGTATCTCAGCAAATCCGTTTGTTGCAGCGCAGCATGAATCCGGTGTACGTATGTGTGTACACCTTGAAGTAACCCATATCTATTGACAAAAGGGACACAGACAATGGTACAACACGAGTTGTCTTACACCAGGGCAGCGGTGTACACAAAGGGCGGTGGAATTCAGTCGGAACAGAGCCGCACCACACTCGCTCTATGCACCCCGTGGTGGTATACTCCCACTTGTAGTACCAACTGTGAACCCCACATCAACGAGTAGTTAGCTTTTTTTTTCGCCCCGTGCTATGTAGAAGGGGGCTTGTTGGCATGGAACATGCCATCACCGAACCCCTTCGTTTGGTATCCCCCCCCTCACCACCTTTTTTCGTGGTCTTTGTATTTTGTTGCCTTCCCGCCATACAGCTCGAGGACACCCTGACCAACGACGGCGCACCGCCGGGCCTGACCGGGCTTGTCAAGGGGCTCATCAAGAACTACAAGCTGGACGAGAGCCTCCAGCAGGGTGCCAAGTACATCGAATCTAGCGGGGACAGAAACACGGCCGCGTCCGCGGGGAGAGAGGCGCTGGAGTACCTGGCGCAGACGGCGGAGTACTTTCCCGTTGAAGTGGATGACAGGTATGTAGGCCAACATCTACACATCGGTTCGGCAGTCAGGCACTTTTGTTTCAAGAGAACGGTGGCAAGGCGTTGGTGATGGCAGTACTTCTTGCAGCACTGACGTGCATGTAGTAGGGAATTCTCCCTCATTCTAGTTCGCGGCCCTACCGGAGTTCTAGATGCTTGCCATGCTACTGACCCAGCTCTGCCAAGGCCGTCCAGAAGCAGCACCTGCAAGAAAAGCAACATCAGAGCAGCAGCATCATCATCAGCAAATATCCAGCGTGGGTGCTTGAGGAACTCGGATGTTCTGCTGCAGTTCGCGGCCTTGAACGACACTTCCATTTTGCCGCAAAGTAGCGGCTGGCGTGCAACAAGTACTATTTGGTTGCTAAGTGTGCGCGTGTGCGTGGGTTGTGCGCGTTGCTTTGTCACTCCCCTTAGAGAGGGCTTTGTAATCGCGTTCCTTGCCACCCCAGTGAGCCGAGGGTGAGTCGGAACGGGGTGAGCCGGAGGGGGGAGTGCTCATGTTTTGCATGCCTAGTGGTTAAACCATTGACCATGCGTCCTCGAGAGGACGGAGCATTGTTCCGACAGAACCGATCACCGATGGCCAATTCGTTGCGAAGGAGGGGTGAGCGTTTTGTTTGGGGAGGAGGGCGGGAAGTGGCACTGTTCGTTTCTATCCTGGCTGTTCCTTGTCTCCGTCCCCCCTCCGTTCAACTGTTCCCTCTTGACATCTATCTGTACCTTCCCCCGCTTCCTGCATCTCTTCTCGTCACCACACAACCCGTCAGGACCGGGGCGCCCAAGAAACTCAGCTCGGAAGCTCTCGAGTTCACAGTAAACGCCCTGATCGCAACCCGAGCAAAACTCGATTTGTTCTTGTCCAAGGTCCCGTCGGACGCACTAGCAGAGGCCAGGGCAGAGATTAAATCAGAGGGCGGCGACCAGTCATGAGGCCGGCCTCATGCCCTTGTTGCTGTTGCGGCGGAATGCGGTCGGCGTCTGTAGTTCCTCACACCGCGGCTTGTGGTACCCGGGAATCTGTCTGTAGAGCTGCCTTGTGTTGGCTCCGTGTTTGAATGTTGTCAGATTTGCCGGTGGGATACGGATATGTATGCGGGGCTAGACGCCGTCTGTGGACTGCCGAGGCCAAGCGTTAAGTCGGAAGAAGTCAATCGTGTAGATCACGAGACCTTGTTGCTTTTTTCGTTTTGTCTAGCCAGTGGAAAGCTCTTGCTTGGCGCTGATTCTAAACTTCGGACTCGGTGAAAGTTTTCGTTTTGTAGGCATGCAACGGAAGAAAAACGTAGAACTGAAATATTTACAGTATTTTGTGCACGTTTCATATGACATCACGTCACACCTCTTCCGCGATGATTGTTGGCTTTGCATCCCAACCTTGTTACTGTGCTAGACTGTGGAAGTGGCGTCAGCTGGGCTAGCCTAGCCTAACCGACTCGCGTCTGCACTACACTTCAGTAGTACTACCCTTTGTTCTCGCCGTTGTTTCGTCGATTCGCCCATCGAACTTCTGTTCGTTTGGCGCTGGAAATGGTATACTTGGCGAGAGAATTGGAGACTCTTGGCGTTGACAGTTAAAATAGTTCGACATGAGGTCCGGCCGGTACTGCCCACAGGGCGGGATGGATCGAGAGCGTGGAAAACGCCACCGCCTTGAACGCGTCTGCCTTGGCTTTCCTGGCTCATCCCCCGAACCAACTAACTCTCGGAACCCCGTCTGTCAAGAAACTGAGGAGAACGGTACACCGTCTCACCGACGGCAGCTCGCGCCACAGAGGGGTTACATAGGTTCAACTACAAGACGAGAAGAACAAACGTTCTGTACCAACCACACACAGACACCGATCGATGTCCTAACCGTGGTCTATTTTCAAAGCCATTGGTTAGTCGACGTTGTTGGGCAAAACCCCTTCGACCCCTCGGTATGTATCCGGTTCATAGAGCCCTCATTTTCTAGTTGACGATGGCGACGAGGGAAACAACAGGCTAGACTAAATTGTCTAGACTAGTGTTCCAGCGCTGGCCAGGCGATTAATGGGTTATTTTCGGCTTCTAAAAACCTCCCCCCCGGGACAAACTAGCAGTTGTAACGCAAAGGGTTCTACGTTTATGCAGCTCTCCTACCGTGGCAATTCATCACCTGAGTGCGTAGAGCAATGAGGTGTGGGATACAAGTGAAGGAGGCGACAGGACATCGAAGAGAGGGCTCACTTTCTTTTGAACGAACGCGAAAACGGCGCCAGATTTACGTAGTTGCGTTCAGACGTTCAGACGCTCAGATGCCGGCACATACAACATATCCCATATGATGAGCTTGGCAATAGACTACTGCTGTGCTCGGTGAGTTTTGGAGTCTTGCTGAAAATGTATGTTACGAGAAAGTCGACACTACTACTGCCGTACTGCGTTGTGATTTCAAATTCAGAGTAACAACGCCGAGCAACATGTTTCCCAGGTGACCTGCCCTAGTGCCACCGCCTGATGCAAGGAGAACGCAATCTCTTGCAGGACGGGAACATCCGTGGCAACATTGAACATGTTTACTTCAGGTACGGCAGAGTGGCTCTTTAACGTTAACGGGCCTGTGACACCGGGGACGGGAGGGGCACACGGCTACGAACACTAGGAAACGCCGCGTGTTGTTTGTGCCGGTTGGGGGCAGCAGTTTCGAATTTCGAACTGATGAAGAATCCGAACCGCAGTGAAATCCGGGGTTCCTCCAGAAACATCCCCCCCTCCTCGCGGCGGGGCTGCTGACTGACACATAGGCGAGTAATTACGCAACTACACCTTCAAGAGGCTCCGCCACCGCAGCTCTCGCCTGATAACTCAATTGAAGCCGTGTGGTAAGCACCATATCTTGGTGGGGTCCTCTCTAGACTATGTACAACCTTCTCTGCGTCGCGGCTGCGGCTCTGGCGTGCTTGTCCACGGCAAACGCATTCGGGCTTGGGGGCGGAGCGGCGAGAGGAGCATGCAGAGTCTCACACGCATCAAAGGTATGTGTAGCAGAGGAAGAGGCCAGATTGTCAGGCAGTAACACTGGCTGTGCTCTGCGAAACGGCCGCGGGCGTGACGCCACATGGGTAGTCTGTTTTGGGCAGTCCGTGTTGGTCCGGTACCTGTTGCGCATTTTTGCTCTGGGAGGCTTGGTTTGACCTCACGTTTTGCTCGGTCGGCCGGTGAGACGAAGACCCGGGTGTGCGCAGGGCGCGGGCTTGTGCTCAGCTCCGGCAGCTGTGAATGCGAACACTCTTCGATCCACCTCGAGGTTACTACCACTCTTCCTTGCTCCTGGCGGCCGGTCCAACCCACCAATTAGGTTTGGTCTCTCTGTAGTTGAACGTGTGTGTAGCAGGAGGGACCAAAAAGAAACATGAGGCAACACTGCCGGGCCGCCGTCGCCTCAGAAAACATGTTTCATTGTCCCATACGACGTAAATCACAGGGGGGGGCACCTGCTTTCTAGCGCAGGTTCGGAGCGATTCATGCTCGAGTGCTCCCGCCGTCTTTGTGTGTTTTCTGGTGCTCGTCCTGTCGTGTGCCTCTTCATGTCGATCTTTGTAAGTAAGTGAACGTCCAAGTTTGCGTCGTCATCAGCTTGGTGCAGTGCGAACAGTCGGTCGTTGGCTCTTGCCCACACCAGTCCACATTACACGGCACCCCCGTTACCGTACTCTGCACCGATGCGCAACGAACGTGTTCGGCTCACACAGCAGTGACCCACTCCCGACATGATACAATGGGGTGTTGGCGCTAGCAGTGTTGTGCGTTGGTGATGCTGTGCGTTCTGAACGATGTCGTATCGTACTCCGACGGCTAACGCTTTCTTCTCGAACTCCCCCCCGTCCCGCGCCAACATGACAGGCTTCTTCCGTCACTAGCGTGACTCGCCGATCCCTCGTGCCGCCGTCGATGTCGACGATGGAGGCGTCCGGGGCGGCCGATGTTTTAGCAGACCTCGACGAATTGGACTCGGTCATGGGCGTGGAAACGCAGGACCAGCAGGACCTCAAGCCGAAGCAGGTGTGTTGTGCATATGTGGACTTCAAAGCGTGTTCGCGTAGATTGGTAGATGCGGTACCTCGTTCTTTGCCCTGGCTACGACGGACCGGTGACAAGGACCGTTATGTGGGAAGCAAAGAAAGCAGAATGCCTCCTACCGGTCCGGAGAGATGCTTGTGTTCATCCTTGCCCTGGCATGACATACGGTGGCTGTACTGATTGAATTTATCTGTTGTCACCACGCACTAAATGGTTGTGTCCTATGTACACAGCTGTGGATTAGCCAACACCATGGCCCTCAAGTGAACTCTTTTTGAGTACTCGCGAGCAATCCCGCGGCGGAAGCAACAGTATTGTTAGGAAACAGTAACACAACTCGCGATTAAGACTACCCGCTCGAAATGTAACACAGCAGTGTTCTTGAATGAAACCATGAAATATTTGGGTTCTTCGCTTCGAAAAACATAAGCCTGCTTTTGCGCCATACGGAAGGCGTGGTTGGCAAAGGAAGGGCACAGCTGTCGCCGGTAGTACTGATTATTGTCGCACCCCGATGAGATTTCCGTAGGCTAACCGTCCCTGCAAGGGCATGCTGCACGAGCTTCGCCACATGAGTTTGAAGGCTGATATCGGACACAACAACACCTCGACCGAGTTGAACTTGAAGTTGCTATAGCATTGGTGTGTCTGCTCCACCTACTGATGGGTGGTGTGGGAAAGCGACAACATCAGGTGGCGGTAAATAGTTGGTGTAGCTTCCTTCCACCATACGGTCGCCCGCAGAACGCACATCAAAGGCCAGTCATCCATGCCTATGCACGTGGCTAGGCACCGGAGCCGCGTTTCCCCTCGCGCACTCGGGCGTTGGCACAAGCTGCGTAGTTGTCCGTCATCTCTCTCAAAACGGTTGTGTTCTCGCTCGCGACACACGCCGCTCCTGCTTGACAACGAACAAATCCGTGAGAGCACCAGCTGTAACGCATTCCATGCTTTGTAGTTGCCTCCGCGCCATAAATATATTTTGATTGTCTCCTCGAAACCTGCACTTGGGGGCCGATTGCGTGGTTGTTGTTGGCGCTCGTCAGACGACGGGGAACAAGCTTCCTCGGTGCTCGGAACGGCACCCCCCCCCCCCCCCCCCCCCCCCCCCCCCCCCCCCCCCCCCCCNTTGTTGTTGTGAGCAAGCGGCTGTATCGCCAAGTCATACATGAAAGATATCACAAACGTGTACCCCCCCCCCGACCTTGGTGCCGTCTTGTTCTTGTTATAGGACTTGAGCGACCGGTTTATGTTTCAGCCCGTCGCGGGCGGTGTGGTCGATTCTCTCGCTTGGTTGGATTTCTCCGAGCCATGAGCCTGTTCCATGGTCGGAAGCCGGCGTCCACGGGTGCGGCAATATGCATACACGGGCGTGAGGACCGCGTGCCTTTGTGTCTAGACTACAAGGGTATTCTTAATCACGATGTCCCCGCCCCGTGGCCTTCAACGTGGTGCCTACGTTTCGTTTTTTGCAGGCATACCTTAACAAGCTGGCGGGGCAGGCCGCGCAGCTCAAGTGGCGCAAGAACGACCTGGACACGGGCTCGCCTCGCATCGTGGTGGCCATCCTGACGGAGAAGATTGTGTACCTCACCAAGCACATGCAGCAGCACCCGCACGACTACCACTCCCGGCGCGGACTCATCACCATGGTCAACAAGAGGCGTAGGTGCGTATCAAGTGGGATCTTCGTGCGTGGTTGTCGCTCATGCGTTGTGTCTCGTTCCCTCGTGTTTTTGTTTTCGCCGTTAGTGTGCGCTGCGCGCTGTGATGGTATGGAAATGAACCGACAGCGGTCCGAATTTCTGCCAGTCAGGGAAATGCCGCTACTGCTGTTCGGGGATTGGTTTGCAATGCGAAAAAAAATAGCCCCCCCCCCGCCCGGGCGACCCCCCCCGGTGTTTGCCATCGGGATTGGGTTTTCGTCGCTTGGGAACGATGTTGTAAAACAAGCCAATTCACTTCGTGAACTCGGCAACCATGTTACCGGTTTTTATTTTTTGGCGGTAACAGTAATGGTGGTCGAGTAGATCATCTTGTGCGGGATGGAGAACCCTCACTCCGCGCAAGGGGGATGATCGCACCACGTTGTGTTAAAATGGTCAAGCACCCTCGAGGCAGTTACACAGTGCTTACAACTGTCTCTGGAAGTGAAAGCACCAGAAAATAAATTAAGTCATACGCCGCTGTCATGCGTACGCAAGGAAATAAGCACAAGATGCCGAACACCCATAGCAGGATGCAGCGCACCCTTCATGCGACTCGCCGAATATCTCACGGCGCTTCGCGCTTGGTGATGTGAGAGCCTGGTCCGGTGAGAACCCGGCGTGTTCCGTCCCGGCTTTGTAGGGATGCGAGGTCAATGGTCTAACGACTAAGGCATGCACGACTGTGAGTACACCCCCGCCCGGGCGACATGAAGCAAAGGCGACAGTTCGCGAGGAAGTACCCTGTGTCGACACCTGAAATATCAGATAGTTGGTGCTCACGCTCACGACCACCGGAGCGCGGCCGCAGAACGAGAGTAGTCCAGGAGCAGCAGCAGTGGGAGGCATCTTCCGTGACCACGAGTTTCGAAGGCCCCCCGCTGCAGCTGTGATTATTCTCTCTGTCGCAACTGAAACGGTTTAAATCAGTGCAGTCGACCCCGCTTGAAGGACGCTCGCGTTAAGGAAACGCCCCGCTTAAGGAAACTTGTTTTCAATGAGCACCGGGGGCCCGGCAGAAAAAACGATAGTGAGGCACCCCCGGGTTTTTGTCGCGTACCCCCTTTTTGTTTGTCCTGCGGGCCGCTCTTTGCACGCACCACGCACCACAGTGAGTGCAGAAGTAGCGACGCACAGACAGCACAAGTAGCGAGCGGTCTGCTGCTGCAGCTGTACTTGGGTGTTGGTATGGATAGATTCCTCCCATCTACCGGCGGTCCATCTGATGCCGCCAAAAAAACAGTCGTGCTTAACCTCGTCCCTCACCGAGGGCGAGGTTATCTATCGCTTGGAGGACGTTCGATCCTACAGATAGCTCCCGCAGTTAAGAAACGTCAAAATGGGTTCGAGCCTCACCAATCCCTTCTTTTGGGTCGAGATACCGGCCCAAGTCGTCCATTTCGTAAATGGTATTTCTTCTTCCTCTGGACTGTCGCATCCTCCCGAATCTCTTATTCCTCAGACTACGTGTACTTCGTACTTTCTTTTCTCCGTCTTTTGATCTCTGAGGACAATCCATATCATGAAGCCCTCAAGAGAGGTGGTGGAGAGTGCCATCAAACCCGTACATCAGCGGAGAGCATATGCTTGTCCGCGATGTGTGGCAGTACTACAGTACAGCACTCACTGTGAACAGCAGGGGCGCGGGGGGGACTCTGCCCCCTACGAAAAAAATGCACTTCTGTTCAGCTTGGGAGGGGGTTGGGAGCACCGCAGATTTCTGATGTCATGGGGGTATCGCACCATCGCGTTTCTTACTGGGGCGTTTCTTACGTTGTGGCCGACATTGAGCAATGTTTCTTGGCCCTTCGTTCTTATGTTTTGTACAAAGTTGAGCCTTTTTTCCTAACGGAATTTTCTTAACTGCGGGCGCTATCTGATCTGTTTTTATTTGTGCGCGAAGGGAAGGGGTGGCGAGTACCGTGAGACGCAGTACCTTCTTCCGAAGACCGTTCATTCGTTTACTCAGGAAACTCAACAGAGCCGTAGAGCCAAGCCGCGGGGGGAGGTTCAGGGAACTCTTCGCGATATGCGGAGGGAAAAGCCGTCAGGGTAGCTTTTGGTCTCCGTCGGGACAGAGATATGTACCGGTGTTCCTTGGTACGACGCTGAAATACGCTCGATTTTTTTTTGTTTCACAAAAATTCGATAAATATATGTCTACTTAGACTTTCCTTCTCCTTCCGCTGCGGGCTATTCAGTACAACATTAGTTGGTCAAGTACAAACTGGTGTATTGTAGTTGTTTCAACACGTCCCCGACTGCTTTACATCTCATTTGAAGCACTATAAAAATGTTCGACGCCAGCAAACGGTTGCCAGTCGTTTCGGCGATGCTGACTTTTTGTACCACACCCTCAGCAAAAGACGCGTAGTTTGAGGTATAGCATGCCTCCATTGGCCCCGGAAATGGTGAGCTATCGTCCCCTGAATTTCAAGGACACAACCCCGCTTCAAGGACGCTTTTTCTTGGAACATGTGCGTCGTTGAAGCGGGGTCGACTGTTTTTGCCAAACCGCAAGTTGCAATGCAACTTGGGAGAAAGCCAGGCTGTCATCTGCTTACTCACCCTCTCTCGCCGGCCGCATCATGTCTCCGCGCTCCGCTCTCTGTCGACTGGCCGTGTGTGTCTGCCCGGTCTGCAGGCAACTGAACTACTACTTCAGGAAGGAGCCCAAGGAGTGCCTAGAGATGTGCGCGGCGCTGGGGATCCGATTCCGCCCCAAGACCAAAGTCAGGGGCCGAGAACAGGTGCGTTCGATTGTCCGGTTCGATCTGACACCTGTAACTGAGCACTTCTTTTTCAGGAATATAAAACAGAGGAAGACAATCCCGTTCTAGATATCGTCACGGCAAAGAAAATTTATCGAGGAACGTTGCTGTCGTTTTCTCGTTTGCAACTGATGATCCAACCGTCGTTTTCGTTCCAGCGAATAGTCGTTTTCTTGTTTTGTTGTGTGTATTCGTGGGTCATTCCGCTGTGTTTTCGATATTTTTTCGAAAGGTTTGTCGCACTGCTTCGAGAAGATTTCAGGAAGATGTCACGCTTGTACGGCCTAAGCGTTTCTCTTGTGTCATCTGGCTCAAAGGTCGTCTTGATATGTTTTTATGGGCGTTTTACGGGTACTCGCTGAACGACATTTTCCCCTCGTCGTTTGGTGTCTTTGTGCTTTTATTGTGTCTACATATGAGCACCGACGGCACAACCGGATGCCCAATGCAAGACGGTAGTAATGGTGGGACGAAAAAGCGATTTTTTTCCTGCAGGTCCTCAGGGTCCCTAGGCTGAAAGGCCGCGGAGAATCTGGAAGCGGGAAACCTTTGGGACGAACGAAAGTTTCTCAATTCCGATCCCAACAATTGGTCTCGACTGCTCTAACGCTACCGCCGCTTGCGCCTCCGTTATGCGACCGCTTTGTTGTCTCCCCCCCCACCCCCGCCCCCTCTCTCTCAGCGTTACGCGGCGTACACCAACACCAAGTCCAAGATCGGTAACGCCCGCCGCACGGCGATGCTCAACAAGGAGCGAGTGGACCACAAGCAGGTTCTCAAGGAGCAGAAGCTGGCTTCCAGGCGGGCCAGGGGCTACGATAAATAAAATTGTCGTATCCGTCTGTCGCCGCTCGGACGGCGTGCTTGGTGTCAGGGTTGTTGATGATCCGATACTGCCGCAAGAGGTTGTTATGAAGCTCATGAAACGGTGTGCAGGTTTTTTCTTTTTTCCATGCTGGTTTGTTTGTCTGCAAGGTTGTCGAGAGCATTGAAAGGATTAGGTGGGTTCAGTGGGCGGCGGGAGGGTAGGGAAAGGTGACGGCGTTTATGTGATTGTGTCGGCATCTTTCTGGCCACGCTGTTTCGCGAGGGGATAACCTTTTTGTCGTTTTGGTCCGTGAGGTTTTGGTCACCGGTTTGATGTTTAAGGATCTGGCCGTTGTGCTGCTGGCCCCCCCGTAATCGTGAGCTTTGGACGATTCGTGATGCGCGATGGCGCTTCAGTCGTATCTTCGTGTCCCGACGGCCTAGTCTTCCTCCCCGCTGTTCTGTAAGTGACCGGACCTAAGGCTAGCGGTGCGTTTGTAGAGAACAGCAAGCTACGCGTCTGAGCGAACGTGCATCTCGAGATCTAGGAGGCACGCTCGTCTTCGGCACGCCGAAGGCATGGCACAGCAGTAGCACCATTTTGTTTCCGGGAGGGGAAACGGACAGGGAAGATTCGAGAAGCTATAGCGCGGTAGCCTTGTTGCGTGTTGCCGCTCTCGGAAGGGATTGACCAATGTGCGGTCTCCCTCCTTATAGTCCGCTTCCACAGCCGAAGGTTTGTGGGGCCGACCATTCGTGTTACAGTTTTAGATACAGGCTGATTGGCGACTTTCGAATCGACTTCCTTGACGAAGTAGTGCTTTCGGTACGCGAAATTGGGAAGAGGCTTGCACGCATGGTGTGTGGCTGTAAAAGTAGCTGCAATGCGCGAGCGGGCGTGTAGCCCTACGCTTTGAATTGTTCGACTGACTGGTGATGATCAAATCGCGAACCCGATATTGTCGTCCGTGTGAGGATGCTATCCGTGATATCTACTACCCGTCTCAGGACGACGGAGTCGGAGCATTACATGCTCGAGAGTGTTGAGAAAAGACTCATCATCTATCTGGATAGTACATGTTTGTCTTGGAGAAGGAATTGTGTTATACCTCCCACCCTTTGCGAGTCTCCATGCCTGGGACGCTGCCCTTGTCTCGCCACTACAGGGTCTTTGGTTCACACAAGTTTGAGGCGGGTGAAGAGGAATGAACACACACACCGCGCTTGAGCGCGGTACGCCACCCAACACTAGAAATCAACACTAGAAATCTGGGATGATTTATTTTGAGGAGTGGCCAAAATCAAAGGACGTGTTTGCACGACGCCGCCGTAAAGCAGTTTTTTTCATGTCCTCCAACAGCCTAGACTAGTCTACGGGTTCCTGAAGAGAGAGATGAAAGGTGCCCGCAGTTTTCTGATTGGCCATTTTTTTTTTTTTCTTAATATGACACAACGAGTCCATCTCTATCATAGAAAAGAGTCAGAGACAGATTAACAATGGAATCATAGCGTCAGAGAAAACTACCTGTGTGTCTCCGATTTCCCAGACAGCATATAGGGACATCTCCCCTGTGGGTAACAGGCTCAACAAATCAGTTTGGTAGCTGTCTTGTGTGTCTCATATATGTTATGTTGGGAAGGTGCAGACGAAAGGTGTTGGGTACTGTTGGGTAGTCGGGCGTTGTGTGTGTCGCACCCTATTAGTTCTAACACATGCAATCTCCATCAGTTTACAAACATATTCTCAGTTTGGTATGCATATGTGCGGAGTATGTGCTTTTTTGAAAGGAAATTTCCTGTGTGCAGAAATGTCGACCGATGACGTCAGCCACGTTCGTGAGAACACTTTTCGCTTCGATTAAAAAAAAGGGAAATGGACAAAAGTGGGTATACCCACCCCTTTCTCGGACAAAAGTGGG
>CACKRE030005249.1:2955-14136 GCA_902602495.3 Ectocarpus sp. CCAP 1310/34
CCCCCCCCCCCCCTAGGTTTGGATTTCCAACTAGCTTTTTCAACTCGGTCGCGACTTGAAAATATCTGAAATTTTCAATTGCGCAGAGCGTTTCCATTTTTTTTTGGCTCGAGTTGAAAATTTATTTCTAGGCTGGGAATTGGAAAATTTAATTTTTCAACTGGAATTTTTCAAACCGTAAGAAACTGCCTTAACAACAACCGGTCGAAACCATATTTTTCTCTGTATATTAATGTACCCCTCCACAGCTGGATCACCCCCTTACAAAATGACTCGAACTGATGCGCGACGGACATGAGAAAAGAGGTATGTAGTGGTGGTGGTGTGTTGCTGCATGCATTGCAGAGCTAGCTACAATGCTGGGGTCTGTCGTGACGATCTCGGAGGAAACGGTTCTTGTACACATACATACATGTCATGTATAACCCGGTCGCCCCGGTGGTCTATCTAGTGGGTCACCTCGCAGCCTGCTAAGGGCCAGGTCATCGGTTCGAGTCCCGGCAGAGATAGTTTTTTTCTCACTAAATAAATCCTGGTCTAGGATGAAAGTGACGCGCTGCAAAGCTCGTTGTTAGGAGTAAACCATACTTGACATCGTAAGTCGCGAGGGAAGGGATTGCTGTACCCTTCTCGCGGAAAAAATACCTCAGGCAGGAACTGCAGGAGGGGATCTATCTAGCCCCCCCCTCCTATTTGACCCCGGTTGGGTCGTCTAGCTAGTAGAAGTGGAGGATAGGGGCCAGAGGAGCAGACGACAGAATCCGACGATGGGAGAAAAAAATATATATATATACTTGAAGTATATGTATACAGTAGTGTGTTAAGGTGTTGGTGCCACCCTGCCAGGGCGGGCGGGGGATGAAAGATGATTGATTTTTCCGATTGGAGTGTCTGTCGTGGTATTCAACAGGAGTACAGTGGTGGTCCTGATATACCCTGAATGGTGAAATGCCCGAGATAGTGGCATCAAATTCTCTAGTCAAAATCTCAACCCGATTATTGTGGAATTGTACCATTATTGAGGACGGGGCCCTCAATAGTGGCATTTCGGGCATCTCATCCCCCCAATAGTGGCAATTCATAAGGTTTGAGCCCCCCTGTTTTTCACCGCACGCACCACACACATACTCGAGTGCAAGGTAGCAACCTCGGTAGATGCGTGCAGATTCCTTCTGTTGCTACCGTTTCTGTCTTTCATCCGGAGAATAGATTAGCCTCCCCCATGCCGCCCCCTCACGGGGTCCCAGGTAATGGAATTTCGAAGTGTTTTGTTTTTTCACGCGCACTGAGGCTGATGTCTTTTCATTGGTCAGCCGGTTAGCGCGGTCGATACTTATCACCCACGACACTCACAGCAGCGGGTGCCACGCTTCACGTATCATGCCGGCATGCGCGAGCTAGAGCTAGACAACACCGAAGATTCTGAGAGTGAGGGGGATGGAGGGATGAAGGCGCCGCCGTTGCTCGCGGAACTGTCTGCGCTCTTTGATCATCTAGAAGAGTACGCGGAGTTGCATGGGATTGGCGAGCGAGGCCGGGCATTACCTCCGTAAGGAAAACATGGCATTCTTCGCAGCAAACACATGCCGCTAGACCGGCACGGCAGTTGGGCATCAGAGACTTTTTACCCAGTCAAATGTAGTGGCATTGATTGGTTGGTTGACGCCTGTTGGTGCAAAATTAGTATCGGTTGGGATTGATGCGCCGCAGTAGGGAGTGTTCGGCGTTTGAGCTTGGTTGCACCAGTTGGTGTCGCGTACATTGATGTTTTCAACATGTGTGTTTTTTTTGTGTTGAACCCCATAATCATGGGTCGCCGGACAAACACAAATTCATGATACTTTGTTTCTGTAGTTCGCCTGCACAAACAGGTAGGTTGCGACCGCCGAAGGCCTCGTTGTCACAAGGACGATCAATCAAGTGTCAATGCACACGTGATGGGCAGACACATGCTTTTTCACGAGGATACTGGTGCACACAACAAAGAAGGGGCCCTAGATACATATACAACGCCTGCGAGTGGGTGAAGATCCAACGAACAAATGTCCGTAGCGTAAGCATCACAGCTCGTCCTCAACAGTGGAAATAATGCCACTAATGACTATTATTGCCACAGTATCGAATAGCTTATTGATTGCCCTGAATAGTGGCATGATTAATTTTTGCCCCTGCATGCCACTTTATCGGGACCACTACTGTACATTCGTACAAACCACATACGTATGATGCAATATACGCATACATGGTTGCTTGCCCCACCACCACCTCAAATATTTTTTTCTATTCTGCAAACAAATGTGAAATATCGAACAACCCAGGGTTGATCATGGAGCGGTTTTTTTCCACGGAGTAAAGGGGTTTGAACAGCTCCGCTCCGTGACATGAACAAAAAAACCGCGACTCCGTGAGAACTTTGCCCTCGAATAAACCGCCCCCGCTCCGCTCCCCGCCCCCCCCCCGGTGTTTGCCATCGGGGTTGAGTTTTCGTCGCTTGGCAACGACGTTGTAAAACAAGCCGCCCCCCCCGGTGTTTGCCATCGGGATTGGGTTTTCGTCGCTTGGCAACGACGTTGTAAAACCTGCCGCCCCCGCCCCCCCCGGTGTTTGCCATCGGGGTTGGGTTTTCGTCGCTTGGCAACGACGTTGTAAAACAAGCCGCCCCCCCCGGCGTTTGAGGTCAATGGTCTAACGACTACGGCATGCACGACTATGAGTACACCCCCCCCTCGCTCCGCTCCGTGAGGATTCCCAAAAAATCCGTACAACAAACAGTTTTTCACGGAGCGGTTTGAGCTATACTCCGCCACACAACCGTGGATAAAACCGCGATCAATGGAGTCACGGTTTTCCCACGGAATCAAGTTTTTTTCCCGCGAAGTCACGGTATTTGGACAATGAGCTGAGGAAGCTGCTTGCAGCGCAGTCTGTTAGAAGGCAAAAGCTCCTCCTGCATCTGTCCAAGCCGCTCGTGCGGAAGAGCAAGTGGTTGTCGAGGTCGAATCTGACGGAGTCTGAGTAAAATAGGTGCGTGTTTGGTTGATTGAATACAAGAGACGCCTGGTGTCACGAAAGTACTACATAGTGCTGGCAAGTTTGAACGAGAGGCAAGTGAGGAACCATCTGCCCTCTGTACGTGTTGCAGGAATGCGTATGAGTTGTTCGTGGCCCTTTCGCCTTCAGTGTTTGTGGCGCTACCGCCCTCAGCACCGGTTGGTGTTGAGACTGGGTACTACAAGTCATCCCAGGAACGGTAGATGATGAAAGGACCCATGTACTATATCACGCGTGCAAAGCCCCACAGGCAAGCGGGTCACACACACACACACACACCGGTGTGCAGTTTTCGTTTGTTGCTACGGTTTCTGTCTTTGATCCGAAGATTAGATTAATCTCCCCCATGCCGCCCATTCACGGGGTCCCAGTTAATGGCACTCAGAAGTGTTTTGTGTTTTCAACCGCACTCAGGCTGATGTCTTATCATTGGTCAGCCGGAGAGCGCGGTCGATGCTAGTAATAATAACACACACCAACTACCTACAACATGGAGCGCTCAGGCGAGTGACCGGAGCACACCGGCATGCGCTCTCCCGGGGGGGCCGTGCTCGGACCCCAACCGCATACATACCCATCATACATACTACGATTATCCCCCACAGAGGACGCACAGATCGGTCTCACTATCCAAGTACCACAAACGAACATGAGTCGAGGAGGTATTGATGTGGGGAACGGCTCCTTTCTATATAATTGATTAGTTGATTAATTGACAACTTTTTGGTGTGTGTGGGCTATCCTGCCGGCAAGGACGCGTACGGTGTCACTGGCGGCCTCCAAGCACCGCACACCGTGCGTCAATTTTCGGTGTACCAAACTCAATGTTCTTCACGAATTTGCGGGTACTCCTTTGTACGGATACCCGTGTGGTTTCGACGTTTTTTCTGACGGTGCACCGTCCTCAAGGCCGCGGTTTCGCGCGGTTTATGCCACAGAGTAAACAAAACTGCTCCGTGAAATAAACGTAACATGTGTGGAAAGACCGCTCCACTCCGTGAGAATTTTTCCCTCGGATAAAGCTCTCCGCACCGCTCCGTGATATTGCCACAAAAAAAACGCTCCCCTCCGCTCCGTGGAACTTGAAAAGAAAATAAAACGCTCCGCGGAGCGGTTTTACTCCGTTGATGCTTGCTACATCACGTTGTGGGATTACACGCGTACAGCAGTAGCGATCCCTGAAGACCTCACATGTTTGTTAATCTCTTGGAACAGCAGTGCTTGCTGTTGCCTTGCTCTCAAAGGAAGGCTGAGCACAGAGAGAGGAGGTGGACACGTTCCCTCAACAAGGGGCCACAAAGGTCCTGTCCCCTGTTTTATCCTTCAGTCGGCAGTTGCATCTCCCGCACTTTTCCTCAGGGAATTACTCCACAAAACCGTTGACACTTGCTAATTCAACTCAATTCCCATTGCACTAGCCCACCTGGAGGTTCTCATACGCACATACTTGAAATCTCGGAACTTGACAATTAATTGTCGAATCCTAATATGAAAGGATCGAGGATGCGGAGCTCCAAAGTACCAAAATTCACCCTCCCACACCTCTCACACGATGAGTCGCAAGACCATCGCTTGACCCAACTAAGAACAAGTTAGAGAAAGGAAAATACGGGCTACGAACACAGAGAAACAAAGACATTGCAGCAAAGCCGCCAACGCCACAAATACCCCAACAGGCCGGAACCCAAAGAAAGGAATTAAAACGCAAGAAAAACACCGTCGGGACGACGAAAACCAACCTTATCGACATAACGACAACAATCAACGCGAAGAAGTTAGGGTCGTCGAGACCATAAAAAGTGACAAAAGCACTGGCGGGTAGCCCGTACAGACAAGCCACAAGCAAGATGCAGGAGCACCATGATGTACCAAAACGGTAAGAAACCAAACGTTTCGCCAACGAGAACACAAGGAGGTCGTGACCCGAAAACAATCAAACCGCAGCAGAGAGCCGAAGAAAACCCAACCACGCGAAGGGCGAAAGAAGCCGAAACGCGGAAGGACTCGAAGGACAAAACCACGAACCAGACGGAAACAAAGCGATCGTTAGAGTGAGGGGAAAAGGGGATAGAAATACCAAAGCGAGGTCTAACACTGCTGTAGCAGGCACCAACAGCCGACACGTACGTACAAACGGAAGAAACGGACGAGACCAGAGGCGATGTCAATCCGGAATCGGTCAACGCAAACCGCAAAGCAATCTACGCCTTTCAACCGGAATAACGCAAGCATCCCAAACAAACTGAATCCTGAACACACACGCGCGGGCTAATCGGCGCGTGCCGAATCATCGGGCGGCGAATGCTCTGCCCCCACGTTTCACGAAATATCAATATTGCGAAGAAGTCCTTTCATGAGAGCGCTACCACCGTGAACTTGAAGACGCCATGAACCTCAGACGGCAGATCCGAAGGTAGAGTAATGGACATCAGAGAGGGCGGTCTTGATCGGTCCAGGGTCGTCGAGGAAGCGGACGATGTAGTGGTCGGCCCGAACAGTCGGTACAGAAATCTTGCCCAGCCAAAGTCCATCTTGGGCCTTGTACCAGAAGAACGCTTCCACAGGTAGAACGAGAGACAAGAGAGTAAACCGGAGGCAAAATATCTCTCGCCCTTAGCACGTGCCAATTGTCGTGCAGCTGCGCCAATACGCATCGCACTATGACGGCGATTTGTCTGACGGTGCTGATTTGGCGAACCCGTCCAGTGCCGAAGAATTTGTAGTCGAGAGTGCTGAAGGTCCGTCTCACGTTGCCAAGAAGGGCAGAGAAGACCTTTCCAATGTGTCTGGTAAAGAACAGCGATGACACCTCGACGACCGCAAACAGACTGATTTGGTCCACCTCGAGACGTTCGACCGATGTTCCCTCTAAACGGGGCCACAAAGGTCCTGTCCCCCGTTTTATCCTTCGATCGGGAGTTACACCTCCCGCACTTCCTCAGGGAATTACTCCGCAATACCGTTGATGCTTGCTGCACTTCAAATCCCATGACATGGAGGGGTGGGTAGGGGAGGAACCCTTCTGTGTGACAACAGATTGGAAAAAGCTCCTACCCGGAAATATTTTTTTGCTGTGTGTGAGCAAGGCTCCACGCGAAAAGTAAATCCGGGCACACAACCTCCCCCCGGGTAGGGGGAAATATGTATTTCGAAAAGTTACCTCGAATCGCAAAAGAAAAAATGACCCAAAAAACAGTCCTCTTTCGCTGTCGCTGGAACCTACGAGGTTGGGCCTCTGAACATTTTGAACGGAGAGAGTCGTGTCGCATACAGTTAACACCCGCACTTCCTTGAGGACCTGGGGGTGATAGCCTAAGAAATTCAGGCTAATAATTCGAAGGATGTCATATTTGAGGACTTGGCCATAAGAACAAGTGCTTCTTCAAGAAGCCTATGTTACAACCTGTTCCTTGAGTGCGGGGGCTAACTGAAAGTAGATTACCACCCTCGTTGGTTATTTATGCTGCTGTCGTGTGCTCTTCGTTCTTCGTTTGCCATCATGCAATAAATTATTGCAGCAACGAGTTGCGGGAAAGCGTAAGTTGGGTTGTCTTGAGAGCGCCCGGGGGCGGCCAGGCAATATATGGCGAACAAAGGCCGGGTTATTCTCGAACATAGGTGGGGATAACAATACATCCCCGGAGCATTCTCGAACTTGTTGCATGTGCAGATTTTGCGTTGAGGGAGCAGCTTATGGCGGAGTCATCACAAGACGTAACGGTACTCAATATCTGACCCTAGTGAGTGAGACTACACCGAAAGTTAAGTAGTAGGTGTAAACTGGCGTCCAGAATTGATGGGACGGAAACACACGTACAAACCAGAGTTAGACTATTCGCCGAAGACATAATTCGTCCATCAAACACGACCAACTGCTGTTCTTGGGGAAAAAGACGGAAACAGCACGTTGTGCCACGCACGGTCTCCGATTGGTGACTGATATCTGCCGTACGTCGGACTGGCTGCTGCTGTGTTGCACGAAAATTGTTGTTTTGGGTTATCTCGCTACTTTGCTACGCTGTGGTGATGCGCGGACCCCCTTCCATTCGCTTGTCGAGTATCTTGTGCAAGGTTGGGTTCCCTAGTCAGTGATCCCCGTCTACCACAACTAGTTTTGGCTTGATTTAGTGCGCTTTGAGCGTGAAGGTCGGTGTCTAAGAACAAGGAACCGCCCGCACCGCCGGTCTGAAATTGTTTCCTGTCAGGCCGGGACGTCTTATAGCCATGATTACGTGTACGGAGTGTCCGCGGATGCCGAGGGGTCGTTCTTTCTGGCGGGGACGACGGAAGGGAGCTTGGACGGCATAACCTTCAACGCGGGAGGTACAGACATGGCCGCGGGCAAGTTGGACAGCGATGGAGCTGTCCTGTGGTACTGGCAGGTACGTTGGTTTCGTCTGAACGCACGCGGCGGCCTATTGGAACAGCGTCAGCCAGTGCATCCACAAGCAGGTTCTTTCACACCGGCTGGGCGGCTGCTTGTCAGGCTGCTGTTTTTTTGTGCAGGCGCCGTGTGCTTTGGGGAACCAATCAAGGAATAGAAAAATCTCTCTTCAAGGCCAATTCGTAAGCTACCGGCAATAAGAAATCGGATTGCTGCTTTCCGATTTCCAGGAAACAAACTCCTGGTCTCTTAACCCGCTTGTTTTGCAGAATGATGGATACTCTTAAAAATACATTGCAAAACCAGCGTGTTTGACCCCGTATGCAAGGGTTATTCCTCTCAAAGCAAAAGAGAGTGCGAGTTTGAGAGGCGGGTGAGCGCTCCTGCCTGTGCTCCACTAAAAGCCGGAACGTCTAACCCACCCTGCTTCCCTCGGCCTCTACGTACTGGCCGTTCTCTTACGTAGTCCCGTCTGTGAAGCTGGATCCGATTGTCCATACGCCGCTACCGCCGCCACACGTCGACACTGCGACCACTCCGGCGTTGCGTGGACAAACTCTCCTCCCCTTTCCGAATCCACAGCTTCCTAGATTTCTGGTGTACCGCTACTGCCCTGTGATACCCGACCGCAAACCTGCTGCTCTTGGGGAAGCCCCCAAGCGCTGTTGTTGCTGTGAAAAGGGCGGAGAACGCTCGCACTCCTGCCGCAAAATGTATGCAGACTTCTCTAATTTACGTTTTTCGCCGCTGGGGTTCCAAGGAAGGAAGCACGGAGGACGATACCTTGGCCGATGCCGCTGCGACGGACGACGGTGGCGTGGTGTTCGCAGGGTTTTATAACGGCACACTCAACGGGGTCCCCTCCGAAGGGTTGGGAGACTTCTTTGCGATAAAGTTCGACTCAGACGGAACTGAGGAGTGGCGATGGCAGGTAAGAAAACCAGCCACAGCAGCATGTATGAGGTGACATACTTCTCGCGCACGTTGTCCCTGAGGGGTGGGGGTACATCCGTTTGAACGGGAGGGATTTTTGTGGTAGCTTTGGCCCCATGGTAGCGGGGCAAGCGTGATGCTGAACACCGGGGCGGGCGAATTGCGAGAAACACTCGTGGAGGTTGGCGGCAACGAATAACGGCTAGTAATGGTCGTCGTGGGGCTGGGCTCGAGGGTACTTGACGCGAGACAGGATTTAATTCTTGCCTTTGACACTTACCCATTACCAGTCTGTGCCGGACATTAGTGGAACTTTGGATTCACCGAACAACCGTGGTCATCGTTTAAGTTCTTGGAACATTCCGCGTGATATGAGGGGGAGAGATGGTGTGCCGGCAGGCAAGACAGAAAGAACGGGGTTTGTTGTTGGCTGAGTCGCCTTTAGGTCACCTTGTTCGTGCTTGTCTTCGACCGTCTTAACCGAAGACAATCGTTGTGGGTGTTGACGCCATTGTTGCACTACTGTACCTCGGATGTATGCTAAGGGGAGGGATGGTGGTACGTGACCCGTAACGTCGCAGGTAGATGCATGCGTGCTCTGTGAAGACACGCCTTTTATGGCCAGGCATGGATTTTGCACACCATTAACACCACTTGCTTTTCTCGTGCCTGGCGTGCGCCGAGGAGCAGGACGGGACCGAGAAGGACGAAGTCATCTTAACGTGCAGCAAGACAGCGGACGGAAACGTGGTGCTGACGGGCATGACCCAGGGAGACTGGGTGGAGACAAACACGGGGCTATGGGCGCTTGTGGCGGTCAAGCTAGACGTTACCGACGGGAGTGTCATCTGGCAATACCAGGTGGGGGGGGGGGATGGAATGGCGCAATGGTTGTCAGAGAGCGGCCCATCTGAGAAGTACAGAGCTGTTTGATTCTGTACTTGGCTCCGGAAGTGATGTAACCGCTCCATCGCTCCCTCTATTTTTTCTGTATCCTCGATCTCTTGCCCTGTCAACACCGACAAGTGTAACGCTCGCGTATCGCGACTAGTGGTTTTCGTCGTCGTTTTGGCTCGGTGGCACGTGAACCTAACCAACTTCGAACTTACTCTCAACAGCGGTTGATCGTCTCGCTCAAAGGTCGCTCTGTCTTTGTTAATACTCGAGTTTTCACCAAATTTTACATATCCGGGGTACCAAAGTTCGGAAGGATGTGGATTTTCTACGTTCGGATCTGCTTCGTAACATGAAAAAGCTGGGGCTTTGCTGTGGTCCCCGGTGATGAAAGTTCGAACCAACACAACGTTGTGAAGCGACGAGGGAGAGAGAGGAGGGGAGAGAGTCAGGTGATACATCGTGCGGGCGTTTCGCGTACTTACGATTCAAAAGCATTTGAAATGGGGTGTTAGTGTGTACTCGGCACGATACGAATCTCCGACATCTCGGGGGGTTACAGTCGAGGGCCCGCAATAGTGCGGGTTATGTAGTGCGGGTGCCCGCTATAGTGCGGGTGCCCGCTATAGTGCGGGTGAAATCGCTTGGCACAACTTGGACCCTCTACAGTGCGGGTGCCGCACTATTCGGGAAACCCCTCTATAGTGCAGGTTTGGTCCCTTTCCAGTCCCTCTATAGTGCGGGTTCTGACGTCACTCCGTCCTGAATGCGACGAAACCACAAAAATTTGACATACACACACACTCTACGCCCCGGTGGTCTAGTGGGTAGCCTCGCAGCCTGCTAAGGGTCAGGTCATGGGTTCGAGTCCCGGCAGAGAAATTTTCTTTCTCACTAAATAAATCCTGGTCTAGGATGAAAGCGACGCGCTGCAAAGCTCGTTTGTTAGTAAACCATAATCGACTTCGTAAGTCGCGAGGGAAGGGATTGCTGTACCCTTCTCGCGATAAAAATACCTCGGGCATGAACCGCAGGAGGGGGTCCAACCCCCCCCTCCTATGTGACCCCGGTTGGGTCGTCTAGCTAGTAGAAGTGGAGGATAGGGGCCAGAGGGGCAGACAACATAGTCCAATGATGGGAGAAAAAAACAAAAAACTCTCACAGCGGCCTCGTCACGACCCTCACGGGCGGGCAGGCTAAGAACACGTAGGTGGCTCCATCTATCTCACAGCCTACATCTGGCAGACAGTGCCTTCGACCCTTCGACGGCGGTGGTATCTCCTTCTCTCACGGAATCACAAATCTTTGTTTGGACAACGGATGGGTACAACCTGGATCTCCTGCTACTATAATACTACACAGTACAGTACTACTGCGGCGGCTGCGGATACTGGATTCCTGGACGTGTTCACCTGAAGGAAAGCCAAGAGAACCTGCGAGCAGGACTTGGCTCCCTCGTGACTTCCAAGTGACTTGCTAGGTTCGGACGAGGGCATGTGTGGAGCTATGGCCGTGTATGTGTTGCTATTTTGTTTGAGTAATCTAGCTGCTGACACGATGACTGTTGGATCTTGGGAGTGTACGATTATCAAATTGGGAGATGCAGCATACCACGATATCCTGGCTTCGGCTGGGCTTGAAATAACCCTTTTGCTGTCCTCCGCTCTTTGCATCAGTGGCTTCCTAGGTTCGGGCGAGGGCATGTGTGGAGCTATGGCAGTGTATGTATTGCTAATTTGTTTGAGTCACCTAGCTGCTGACACTTTGACTGTTGGATCTTGGGAGTGTACGATCATCAAATTGGGAGATGCAGCATACCACGATATCCTGGCTTCGGCTGGGCTTGAAATAACCCTTTTGCTGTCCTCCGCTCTTTGCATCAGTGGCTTCTTAGATTCGAGCGAGGGCATTTGTGTTGC
>CACKRE030005249.1:14288-50889 GCA_902602495.3 Ectocarpus sp. CCAP 1310/34
TTAGCCTCCCCCATGCTGCCCCCTCACGGGGTCCCAGTTCATGGTAGATAGAAGTGTTTTGTGTTTTCAACCGCACTAAGACTGACGTCTTTTCATTGGTCAGCCGGTTAGCGCGGTCGATGCTAATAATAAAAACACACACACACAGATTCTTCTTGTCAAAATGAGGATGAGAATGATGGTAGCGAAAACAAGGAGGATACTGGTGAAAGTAAGCCTAAACGAACTCGAGTACTAGGTAATAGCCTTGGTAGACGCGTGCATTTTTCGTCTGTTGCTGCTGTTTCTGTTTTTAATCCGAAGGATAGTTTAGCCTCCCCCATGCTGCCCCCTCACGGGGTCCCAGTTCATGGTAGATAGAAGTGTTTTGTGTTTTCAACCGCACTAAGACTGACGTCTTTTCATTGGTCAGCCGGTTAGCGCGGTCGATGTTAATAATAAAAGCACACACAGATAGAAGTGTTTGGTGTTTTCAACTGCACTAAGACTGACGTCTTTTCATTGGTCAGCCGGTTAGCGCGGTCGATGTTAATAATAAAAGCACACACAGATAGAAGTGTTTGGTGTTTTCAACTGCACTAAGACTGACGTCTTTTCATTGGTCAGCCGGTTAGCGCGGTCGATGTTAATAATAAAAGCACACACAGATAGAAGTGTTTGGTGTTTTCAACTGCACTAAGACTGACGTCTTTTCATTGGTCAGCCGGTTAGCGCGGTCGATGTTAATAATAAAAGCACACACAGATAGAAGTGTTTGGTGTTTTCAACTGCACTAAGACTGACGTCTTTTCATTGGTCAGCCGGTTAGCGCGGTCGATGTTAATAATAAAAGCACACACAGATAGAAGTGTTTGGTGTTTTCAACTGCACTAAGACTGACGTCTTTTCATTGGTCAGCCGGTTAGCGCGGTCGATGTTAATAATAAAAGCACACACAGATAGAAGTGTTTGGTGTTTTCAACTGCACTAAGACTGACGTCTTTTCATTGGTCAGCCGGTTAGCGCGGTCGATGTTAATAATAAAAGCACACACAGATAGAAGTGTTTGGTGTTTTCAACTGCACTAAGACTGACGTCTTTTCATTGGTCAGCCGGTTAGCGCGGTCGATGTTAATAATAAAAGCACACACAGATAGAAGTGTTTGGTGTTTTCAACTGCACTAAGACTGACGTCTTTTCATTGGTCAGCCGGTTAGCGCGGTCGATGTTAATAATAAAAGCACACACAGATAGAAGTGTTTGGTGTTTTCAACTGCACTAAGACTGACGTCTTTTCATTGGTCAGCCGGTTAGCGCGGTCGATGTTAATAATAAAAGCACACACAGATAGAAGTGTTTGGTGTTTTCAACTGCACTAAGACTGACGTCTTTTCATTGGTCAGCCGGTTAGCGCGGTCGATGTTAATAATAAAAGCACACACAGATAGAAGTGTTTGGTGTTTTCAACTGCACTAAGACTGACGTCTTTTCATTGGTCAGCCGGTTAGCGCGGTCGATGTTAATAATAAAAGCACACACAGATAGAAGTGTTTGGTGTTTTCAACTGCACTAAGACTGACGTCTTTTCATTGGTCAGCCGGTTAGCGCGGTCGATGTTAATAATAAAAGCACACACAGATAGAAGTGTTTGGTGTTTTCAACTGCACTAAGACTGACGTCTTTTCATTGGTCAGCCGGTTAGCGCGGTCGATGCTAATAATAAAAACACACACACACACACCCCTACCGCATCACAGCAGTACATGTGTGGAATGTGGGCTAATTTTTTGCGGATTTTTGCCGCTTTTTTCTTCCCTCGTGTGTCACCCCACCCAGCCCCACACAAATGTTGTCGAGACATTTTGTGAAAGGAACTGAGAAGCTGGGTCCTTGCTTGTGTCGTCTCTGCTTTTGAAGTGTTCCCCCCTTTGCTTTTCACACCTGTGGGTGGGTATCGGCGCGAGTTCTGAGTGGTTCTGAAAGTTGTTTTTCAAGTTCCTCGGTTGTGTGTGCGTGTGCGTGTTCCCTTTTCTACGTGAAGCTCTTGGCGTCTAAATGCTAGCCTCTCAATAATATAAAATGATTCAAGGGTATCCAACGTACAATGGCTTGGGGCAACAGCACGGGCTGAGACATAACTTCGGACACAAACATGCTCTCGCGATGTACATGTCATGCACTAAGTGTGTAGCTGTGATCTGTTCTGCCATGGACGGATGTGGTCCCACCGCTGGGTTGTGTGTTCTACTCTCACCCACGAATCGCAGGCGTCTACACGCTGCTAGAAAGGCCACACATCATATTCTGTCCCTCGCTTGTTGCGTACAGTACTTTGTCCTAGTCATTTCGCGAATAGTGCGGGGAGGCGCACTTTTCAGGGTTCTGAGGACCCGAATAGTGCGCCTTTCCGCACTTTTCAGGACCGAAATCATATTGTGCGGGTGCCCGCTATAGTGCGGGTGTTTTTGCTTGGCACATACCCGCACTATAGCGGGCCCTCGACTGTACGTGGATATTGGTTGTATGGATGTGATGGATTTGATGCACGACTTTCTGCTTGGTCTCGCCCCTGTCTCTAACTCGTTCAACTCTCTGTAAACACAAGGAACTTGAGTCACATCCTTTGTGCAGAGGTGCTCAAGAGCCCGCGAGCGTGATAACGAAGTGGACTCGGCGCAAACACAGTTTCGTGGAGTCAGCTGACAGTCGATAGGGAAAAGGTTCGAGAGGTAGGCACCTCTGTGTTTTGGAATACAAGGACTGCTGCTATGGCGGGAAATTCGCGCGGGTGTCAAGGAGATCCAGGGAAAGGAATTTGGAGGAAAGGATAGCTGCTGTTGCGGTAACTGCCAGCGGGCATCAAGGGTCCTGACTAAAGTAAGAGCTGCTGCGGCGAGAACGAGGCCGGCGAGCTACAAGAACAAGAGATGGGGTGTGCTTCTTTTGGGGTGGAATAACGGTTGACGTACAAAAGGACAACTGCTGCGGCGGTGATTGAGCGAGCGCCAAAGGTCTGAACAAGACGTTGAATGTAAGAACGAGGCCGGAGAGCTACAAGAAAAGGAAATATTTGTGTTAGGTATGGCGGAGGCAGAGAAGAACAAATTCGAGCATAGGCCGAATGATCTACAAATGCTATGATTTGGCGAAGGAAGAAAACTAGATGTTGGGAGGGAAGAATGGGGAGCGGAGAAAGAAAATGAGCTGCAAGAGCGATGGCTCCAGGAACAACGACTGCCGGGACAAACTGGTGGAGCTGGGCTCGGTACACCAGCGGGTGAGCATGATGAATGGCGGCTTTGAAAGGTTACAGCAGCAGTCACAAACTGCCCAAAATGTCGACAATAGCCGCGCACTGGTTGCGGAGAATGCGGAGTTCCTGACAAGTGAGGGTTTGGAACAGACGCTTGAAGACACCCCGCTAACCACCGTCCTCGTCATTAGTCGTACGGATCGCACATATCTGAACTGAGTTCATGATGCGGCGCTCGTTACGGCACAGCAACGAGCATGGGGATTTCTACTAGAGGTGACCTGCGGCGTGGGCATTGAAGCACGGTTGGTTGCTTGCAGCTGCGTCCTTGCGGCATGAGGCTTGATCCACGAATGGTTTTGGCCTACTCTGGATGCTGGGAAGACAATGCTTGTGAGACTACTTGAAACCGTTGATGTGAATCCTGGCGAGGGCGCAAAGCCTTTGTTCGCCAAGTAGACAGATTCGTCAGCATCATGAGTGCTGTTGGTACATCATTGTCCGTCAGCTTTTACACCACGATGTCTAAGGCAAGTCCATCCTGGCCGACCCCGCCATTTCACGAGCAAAAGTGGAAAACGCTGTTCGCACGGCATACGCTAACAACGTCGTGATCAAGCAATTGGGCAAAGCGTAGGCGTCAACGGCGGGAGCAGTGACACCGTCTCACGACCCACATGGGATGACCGTCGGTGGTTTTGGGTACGGTCATGGCGGCGTTGGTTATGTGTTGCAACAACGGCGGTGATGGCGGCAGCGGCAGCAGCGGCAGCGGGTTCATCCAGAGCGACCATCTGTAGTACACCACCAACTCCTCCTTACTTCCCGATGGTGGGTACCTGGGGAGCTCTATGACTGCTGTGGAAGCAACGCCGTATACTCACAAGAGGCGCTTCTTTTTTAGGCATAAATGGTGTCATGGGCACACACTCATAAGGTAACTGCGCTGCCTGCCGTGAGCATGGCCATCGCATCGGCGCCGCACGTGTTGCACAATCATTGGCCGCATCCCACAGCGCGCACACGTCGGTAATGGGGAAGGTCTCAAGGGGAGCGGCAACGACGCGGTGCCGAATCAGCAGCTGAAGCGACGACGCTCAGCGGGGACAAAGGGCAGCGGGACCGGTGACCTTGGAACTGCTCCCGCAGATTGGTTGTAGGGGGGAGACAGTCGGAACACCCGCAACAGTACTGGCTAAGGAATCGATCGCAGGCGCTGCTCCCCGTGTCTGCAGCAGGAGCAGTGGCATGGGGGGCAGCACGTGTGGTGGGAGCAGGCGACCGGTGGTGACGGTTTCCCTGCTGCGGCGGCGGGGGGGGCGGCCGGGACGCAGGCACTCGCGACTGGAGCGACGGTGTCGGTGGCGGCCGCGTCGGCGGGAACGACGACCGGCGTCAATGTTGTCCCCGCTGAGGTGGCGGGGGAAGCGGTCGAGGTGATGATGTTTGCACCTGGAGCCGCGGCTTCGGCGACGGCGCGAAAAACGACGGGTGTAGCCGCCGGTCGGGTGAAGATCTCGAGCGGAGTTGCTTGCCAAAGCAATGAGGGAAGAGGTTGCCGAAACGCGGAGAGGATTTGTGGCCCAGAAACCAACGCTGGATGTGCAGCCGGCCGAATCACTTGCGTCGTCAGCTGGCGTGGCTTCAGCAGGGGAACCAACAGTGGCGTCGGCTACAGTTATTGGCGGTCTCTCCGATGCCTCGGTGGGGGGAATGTCCTGGGCGCCGTCAGCAGCTGGAACGGTGGCACTGGTGGCGTCGTCGACTGGCGACATTATTGCCCCCGTTGTGTCCATTGGGGAAGGCAGTCGAAGCGCCCACATGAGCAGCTACACTGGCACCAGCAGCGCAAGAGGCGGAGGACGAATGCTATGAGGATAGCTGTTGGTTGGACGGTGGCGACGAAGACAGCGGCAGCAGGAGTGACGGCGGGGGCGGCGGCGGCGGCGGCAGGATCGCGACATTGTCCGCTGGGGCGGAGCATCCCAGCGCCCGTTCGACTGTACGCAGTGGTCCCTGCGTGGTGCAGGACGATGGGGGTGACGCCGGTGATGGGCTGAACACTGTATGGGTGTGATGGACCTGACGCGCGACTTTCCGCTGGGCCTCGCCCCCATCTCTCACTCGTTAAGCTCTTACTAATGCTAGGAACTTGAATCACTCCTTTGTGCCGAAATGCTCTCGACGAGAGTCCATGAGCGTGATAGTAAAGGACACCCGCCGACACCCCAAACAGTTGGAATCCGCGGCTGGCAACGGCCTATCTCTGTTCGCAGGTGGTTCCTTCCCCGTGAGTTTGACGCGGAGTGATTTCACTCGGCTGGGAGTATTCTCTAGCAAGCGCTCTCTTCCACCGTAGTCCACGAGTGGCTCCGCAGCCTTTTAATTCGTCCCTCCGCGAGTTGGAATCTCGGCGTGTGACAACACGATAGCAGCCATCATGTAATTTGACGTGTACCCGGACACCCAACCGTATCGCCCCGGCTTAAGAATTCGTCAACGATTTCAAGCCATTCCATTGATGCGTCGGCATCTGACAACTTAGCCGTGCATATCTCCGTACCTTGGTCAGGCGGGGGTGCCATCATACAGCGTTGTGTCGCGCGGGGCCGCCTCGCGAGCGGACGGATCGATCGTGATTGGGGGCAGTACCGACGGAGACTGGGACGGCGAGTTGACCGGGTACGCCGATTTCTTTTCGGTGGCCCTGAACGAAGATGGTTCAGAGCTTTGGCGGTTTCAGGTTCGTGTTCGTGCGTGTATCGGCGACTACCCCGATGGGAGTCTCGCGATTGCTCCGAGATAGTGCTCGCTACTCCGAAAGCAACGTTCACTTGCACAACGTCGTGCGGGGCGTGGTGGTGTCCAGCGGTGAAAACGTTGGAGCTATCCGTAGGAAGCTGGTGAGACCGAGGGATGCTCGGTCACGGGCTGTTCAACGCAGCCATTCCCACCACTGGAAGCCGCTGCCGCACGTTTGAGTGATTAACCCTCCCACACCATACCCGGCCTTTGGCCGTTGACGGACTAGTAGGGATGACTTTGGCATCGATCCATTCTTTAGGTTTTCTGGAGGTGATTATTGTTTGGGTGTTCACGACTAAACAGGACGGCAGCGAATTCAGTATAAGCTCAGCATGGGGCGTGGCAGCCCTCTCGGACGGCTCTGTGGTGCTCGCCGGAGTCACAGACGGTGACTACGCCGAAACTAACGCGGGGGAGCAAGACTTTGCACTTGTCAAGCTGACCGAAGAGGGTGTGCTTGACTGGACTTGGCAGGTATGGTCTTTGAAAACGACAACAAAGCCCTTTTGTTTGTCGTGTCGTCTATTCGTATGTTAGCCATAGCTCTTTGTCTATCTGCACCGCACAGTCTGGCGCCTGTCCAACTGAGCAACTCCGATCCGGTGAATAGCCACGATGCCGGCGACGCGTCATCATATTTCCCTTCCGAAGTATTCCCGCGACGCGGGTCCTTCCCTAGGTAAGTCTCACGGTGCCCGCACGTTCAATGTTATACTTTTATGCGGCAAAGACACGCTTGAAGCGTCATATTCGGTGCGCTCACTCCTATGCATTAGTGTGGCTGGCTGCTGTGAACGCGTCTCATGGGTTTCTATTTTCGCACATGTTGTGTACGACATGAGTGCCAAAATGGAATCAGATATCGATCGCACACCTTGCTTTATTGATAACTACGATCAAGAGACCGATCCCTCTGCGTGCTACGAAATAGAAGTACTATTTATAGGACGTGGAGAGCTATGGTCCGTCTAGGACAACTTGCTGAATCACGGTTTCCTGGTACGTGACGTTTTACGTGTACGATTCAAGCGATGAACCAGGAACGCGAAAAAGTGATTGCCAGGACAAGGCGCACAAAGACGTTGCAACCATCGAATTGAGGTGTTCTACGCTAAAGCCATGTAAAATCAAATCTGGAACATGGGGGTTTCAGACAGAACGTTGTTTACATAGCTAAATATCACTTATTCTATGAAATATCGGAACAAAACTAAACTTGCAGGGTTTCAAGAGGAATCGCTTGCCACGCTCTGATTTGATTTCGAAGGGTTGGTGATGGCAGAAAAAGCAAACAAGTATACACCCTACTGTATATTAGATCTGCTCTTTTTATATCCGGAAGGTGGCAACTTTCGAAAACTGTCCAAATTCTGTTTGAGATTGTTTCGGCCAACAATGCACCCCCAGGAAAAATGGACAGGATTAGTTTCACGATTTTTTCAGCATCTCGATGCAGGGAACAAAAGCACACAACAAATATTCTCCGTAGCCAGTTGCGCCCCGAAAGGCGCGTATTTTTTGTCTTGAGATTGTGGAACGCGCCCACCTACTCCGACGAAAGTGCACTGAAGTGCAGGAGAAGTGTTCGGACTAATTGCCTTGGACGGACAACATGTACCTGACAGTGTTCCCCTACCCTACGAAGAGTGGCACCCTGTCGCTGTGGGTCCGGTGGTAGCCCTATACCATACCATCATGAGTGTGTGCGGTTGGTGCGGCGTATCGCTTGGGCTGCGGTTTACTTCTGTCGAGTGTCGAAGAACACGTTTCATCGCGGCTTGCCGAACAGTTGGAAACCCGTGCTTGCACGCGTCTCGGGCGGAATACGGCGTTACCTGTGCAGGATGGGACACCGTACGACGATGGCTTCGAAGGAGCGGCGACCGGAATCGACGGCACCTCCATGGTTTTCGTGGGCTACACCTACGGGACCTGGGCGGCAGAGCAAGCCGAGGATGAGGAGGACTCGGACGCCGTGGGCATGTCCATGGATGGCGACGGCACTTTGCTGTGGACGTATCAGGTATCTTGTCTGCCTTCAGGTAGGACGTGAGTCACTGGTTGCCGGCAGGGGTCTACGCACGTGGTAGGTGTTGTTGTAGAATCCTTCTCTCTGCCGTCTTTATGGACAAGCAGAGTGAGGACAGAGACATTTCGAAGGCTGGCAAAGACGAACCACAGTCCTCTTGTCCATCCTGAAATAGAGAAAGAGCAAATAGACCGTACACTAGTTTGAAGTCTGTATGATCGCAATCCGAACCGATCAGCAGAAAGTATTGGATATCGCATCATGTCTTGCGCCCCATCCTTGCCGCTGCTGGGTTATGGCTTTGCCACGCACGACCAGGACCCCCCCACCCGATGTTGGTGTATTCATGTAATCATTGATGTTTGACCTCCCTCTGTCGTCCATGAGGGCGGATATGCCTGGTAGCTTGCGCCGTGTAACGGCAAGTATGCTAGGGCGGGACCTCATCCTGGCCCGGGGTTGATTTGTGGTTACCGGCGATCCTGCGTGTCATAGATTGATTTGCCGAAGCCGGTTGATGTTACCTGGTGCGGCGCGTGTTTCGACGAGTTTCAGCCGCACGACATCGTCCAGGGCTACCTGTGTCTTGCCAAAGAGCAAGTTACCTCGGCGGGCAGGCGTCGGAAGCGGTTCGAGATCATGATGTTCGCCTTGGTTATTCAGTTGGATGCACGCGCGTATCTCCCAAAATCCTGCACCGTGTAACCGCGTAGAACGAGTCTCTGCCGCGGTGTCCATGTTGTGCAAGGTAGAGGGGTATCGCGGGTATGGTTGTGGGCCACCACACGCTTGCAGCAGAGGTGGTGCTTTCGCGCCCACTGTCCGTGAAGGAGTCGGTCCCTCAGAGGCCCAAATCTCCGACCTTGCATCCCCGAACCTGATCCCATCCGTCCACATAGGCCGGCACCACCGGTTTCGAAACCTTCGTCGGCGTCGACGTCAGCCCCGACGGAGCCGCGCTGCTTGCGGGCTACTCCACAGGGACGTGGGAGGACTCCACGACTGATTTCTATGCCGACTTCGCCGGGGTTTTGATCGCGACGGGTGCCGTGCCCGCCACCCCGGCGCCGGCCACCGTGATCGCGCCATCAACTCCTTCTCCTGTCACAGGCACTTCGGGAGGCACTTCGGAAGGGTCTTGCGGCGACGGCGAGTCGTTCCGCATAACGTCGGACGTGCTGCCCGTTGTTGAGGGGTGCTACCAGCAAACAGATTGGTCGTTCGACGAAGGAGACGAATACGAAGAGTACACCGTCAGTGGTATGAGCGGCTGGGAGCATATAGCCATTTTGGGCATGTCCTCCGCCTTTGCTGATGACGACGGTGATGTGGTGAGTCGGCCGGCGTATTTTCGTTGTTTCTTGGCATTCGTTTCTTGGAAGACAGACGTGGTTGCATAATTGATCCGTAGACCGCGCGAAAAAGTGTGCGGCAGGACAAAAGTAAAAAAATCATTTACGGTGCGTGCTTGCTGGGTTTGGTACCAAGTGAGTTTCGTCGCCTCTGCAGTACCCAACTGTCCCCCTAATATTCGTGTTTTCAAGAACTTGGCAGGTGCTTTCATATCGAGCTAGCTTCCAACGTCTTCGTGCCCTTTGCTTCTTTGCATGTTGCGTTCAACATCAGATCATGCCGTTCTACCTGGCATTCGTCTCCGAAGAAGACGATGGGACCATTGTTTATTGCGTATCGAACGAAGACGCCGTGACTGTCCACCCTGTTGACGCCACGTGGACATGTGAGGATAAGCCTACATTGCTGCAGGAAGATGGCGAAATATGTCTGTGTACAAGTCTGTGTACGGATGCGGCTCATGTACCGCAGTATCAATCGCTAGCAAGTTCAAGTATCTTCCTTCTTATCGTGATGTCACGTGTGCGATCGCTTTGTCTTGGACGCCCCCCCCCCCTCCCCGAGGCCTCACAGCGACACGTGCGCCAACCCTCACCACTGCTGTATGTAACAGGCGACCTCGGCGGCACCGGCACCTTCGAAGATGTTACCGACGAGGAGATTTCGATGGACTGTGGGTGCACTGGCACCCCCGCGCCCGTTGTTGCGGATAGTCCTGTTGCCCCTCCTACCCTGACCCCCAGCGTATCGCCAGGGGAATCGATGTCTTCTTCTTCTTCTTCTTCGTCCGTCCCGCTTGGACCGCTTGTTGGTGGCATTATCGGCGGCTTGGCGTTTGTGGCACTCGTCGTCGGCATCTTTGTGGCGAGACGCCGAGCGAGAGGTGATCAGAGCTTCGGCAATGCCCCTGCCCGCTCGAAAAATTATCCCGCTGTTGCAGGTGGTGCTGGCGCTGCTAAGGGAGACATCCCGCCGCCTCCCCCACCCGCATACACAGAGCCCCCTCCGCCCATGGCAGACGCCGGGGATATCGACCTGCCACCGCCGCCAGCGTACTCGGAACCGCCTCCACCGTTCAGTGGTTGAGGCCCGAGAAGGAGGACGCCACCTCTACACGGTCGCCCCGGTGGTCCAGTGGGTAGCCTCGCAGCCTGCTAAGGGCCAGGTCATGGGTTCGAGTCCCGGCAGGGAGAGTTTTTTTCTCACTAAATAAATCCTGGTCTAGGATGAAAGCGACGCGCTGCAAAGCTCGTTTGTTAGTAAACCATAATCGACTTCGTAAGTCGCGAGGGAAGGGATTGCTGTACCCTTCTCGCGATAAAAATACCTCAGGCATGAACCGCAGGAGGGGGTCCAACCCCCCCCTCCTATGTGACCCCGGTTGGGTCGTCTAGCTAGTAGAAGTGGAGGATAGGGGCCAGAGAGAGGGGCAGACGGCAGAGTCCAATGATGGGAGAGAAACAAACAAACAACAAAAAACAGGAGTGGATTCGGTCCCCGTTTTCACAGGATGGGATACTGAAGCACCGGCGTCATAGAACGTGATAACAAGTTGGTGGACACTGCTCACCCTGCCTAATGACGCTCTCGAGGATGAGCTCTTGTTCATGGGCGTCGGCCTTGAGACTTTTGTCGGGAGGGTTCACACGGTTGTGGGTCGAGATGGGATGGCGAAACATGCAAGCACCGACCTAATGGTGTGGTTTTGTTCCTTTTTCTTGATTCTGACCGTGTTGCAGGATGCGAAATAGGCCCGTTGTCGTGGCCTAGACTGCACTATTATAGTCCTTGAGTGAACATATATTCGCTCCCTGCACATTCGTTTTTTGTCGTTCGGTAGCTTTCGCGGTAGGTTCACACGGTGGCAGGGCATGGTCTTTAGCAGAACCGTCTACTACATGTTGTTTGATTTATGTGATGCTGAGCCAATTTTTTTGTTCGTGGCCGGCCACGATCGACTTCGCTTAGACTACAGTTTCCATCTTTTCACGTTGTTCCGTTGATGTCTGCAGCGTTGCTTCGGATATCTATTCCTGTGTCGAATATATCTTCCTTGAAACAGCTTTCACGGGTAGCAACTAATAGTCCTTTCGTGTGTGAAACCACGCTGTCACTTTTTGTGTTTTCGTGGTGATATGGGCGTGACATCGGTCGCGATTTGGTAACATTTGTCTCGAAACCCGAGCACACGATATTGTCCGTGAGGTCGCTTTCGTTCTTCCTCTCGCCCTCAGTATGGCGTCTGGTAGCACCAAAAGTTTTGTGACGAGGCGAGTTGAATTGTCGTACTTGATGCAGTGCATATGCATACACATGACATGCACTGAACACAAAACATACCTTTTTATTAGGGCCGTTTTAAACAGAGCAGCACTGTTTTTCCAAATATTTGGAATGCTTCCAAATCTGAAAACCTTCCAAAATATCTTATGTTTCCAAAAAGTTGGAAGCTACCGTTCCAAAGTTTCTGGGCCCTGTCACTTCCATTTTTTTTCGGATCATTTTCCAACATATTCGATGACTTTCAAACTTTTGGACTTCGGAAATTTGGAAGAAACAGCCATTATTTTTTTTGGGAAGTCACGACACGTCGTTTTTATTTCGTGCTGGTTGAAAACTCCAGATTCCGATTCCTTTGTGACCCTAAATAACACACGGTGGTGTCTCGCAGACACGCTCCCAGGACGTGTTTCCACCCCTGAGCTACATGCTTGTGCAAACAATACCTTCACGATAACATGCTGTATGTAGCTGTAGCACGGGACGACGAGAGATAACGCAGCAGCCAACGGCACTTGGTGTTTAGTCTTACCCTTATGCTTCGAATCCGGGGCTCAGACTCCGTTTACCAAAAGCGTGTTCGCGTTTTATGTCCCGCTGTGAAGACCGACGTCGTTTCATTGGTCAGCGGGTTAGCACGGTCGACACCAACTCAAGACACACGTATGTTGTTTTGTTTGTTTTTCTCCCATCATTGGACTCTGTCGTCTGCCCCTCTCTCTGGCCCCTATCCTCCACTTCTACTAGCTAGACGACCCAACCGGGGTCACATAGGAGGGGGGGGTCGGACTCCCTCCTCCGGTTCATGCCTGAGGTATTTTATCGCGAGAAGGGTACAGCAATCCCTTCCCTCGCGACTTACGAAGTCGATTATGGTTTACTAACAAACGAGCTTTGCAGCGCGTCGCTTTCATCCTAGACCAGGATTTATTTAGTGAGAAAAAAACTCTCCCTGCCGGGACTCGAACCCATGACCTGGCCCTTAGTAGGCTGCGAGGCTACCCACTAGACCACCGGGGCGACCGGGGTATATGTATACATGCGTAGGTCCTCCTCGGTCAAGCCATCAACAACGTGAACATCCGCATGGAACAGCATGTACTGTTCACCAAAACTCATTTTTTTGCTATACCACACTTCCTTACTTTCATGCGTGGAATGAAAGCATGTGTGTGTCTAGCACGGTGCCATGGTACTCGCGGCGTGGCGACAATCCAACATGGACAAACAAGAACGACAACCAATCGCGATCCTACCTAACTCGACCAGCTCCGATATATCTTGACAAAACACACATCAATCAACAGAACAAGCACGGGTCATCCATCCAGACCGTGAGCGAGCACCGAAGAGTAGGCATGAAGAAACCACATACATAAGTATCTCTGTACCCGGAATTTGTCGAACCCATTTCAAGCACTAACACCCCAGACAAAAAGCCACCATGACGCTTGTGCCGACAGTGTTGAACCAGAACAGAAGCTTCTCTAAAAAAAGTGCGAAGAGGGCACAAACTTCTTCCCCCGCTGCCTTCCGCGCTACCCAATCGCCAGCGTTTCGACGACCTCTCTGCAACAAACAATGCCCGACCGATCCCAAAAAGCAAAACAAAGGATCCATACACTGCACACCGCCTCGAAAAGGGGGCAAGCTGATTTCGATCATTTCATAATGGCCTATTCCGTTTTACGTCGGAGCGGCGCGTTATAGATGTCAAGACGACGTACATGTTCGTCGAGCAACTTAGACCGCGCCCTTCCAAAAACCTTTGGAACCTCTCAACGAAATCTAGTCTACAACAAACGTTCTTTTGGTAATTTATGGTGTCAAGAACAAGCATCTGCTACAACAAACGACAATGGCATTGAAGTACAAATGAGGTGTCCTGTCCCCCAACATCAAAGTGTGTGTATCGTCACCGGCACTATCATTGCCGCACAAGCACGCATTCACGGACTGGTTCGACCTGTACGTAGCATCACTAAATCAATGCTGACTTGAGACACCTCTCCTTCTCGACTGCCAAAATACGCTCTCCAGAAAGTTCTGTAGCAGCGCCGCTCAAGAGGAACCGCGGAGAGTCAGTCAAATCCAGGCACCACTCCTCCATCAGGGCCCTCTTTCATGCCCAGCCGTTCCCAGTACTACTCGCCTCCGTGACGTTCTTCCAGTCCAGACTCTTGCAAGATTTCATCGCTCTTCGCAGTGAAAACTGCTCCGCCACCCACTCTTCCAAAGGTTTGTCTGATAGTTTGCTTTTCGTCAGCCCCAATGGTCGCCAACTATCCTGGTGCCCCGTCCGATGAGGTTTCCCCACTATTGGTGCTTCGCTCTCCAGTCGAGAAGGAAGCACAGCCACTCCCTTCCACCCGACACGCCAATGGACTTGATTGGTCCCCGAATCACTTGATCTCTGAATCACGTCTCCCCCGTCACTCCCTACACCCTCCCTGATCATCTACATGTATTCGACTGTAAAAAGTCTCCCGCTGTGGCCTCCCGTCGCGAAGAGCCAGCCTCTGATCGACCGAAACACCGTGGCCCTCAGTTGACTGCTCACGTGAGTCCCCATCGCCATTCCTCCCAAACAGACTGCTCGTAAACTACTTGCTGCCCTTTCCTCTAGACCCCAAACCAGCCGCCATGCCTAAAACCTCCGCAACAAAGGCCCGCTGGCAGCGCGGACGGCACGCCCTCCCCCCTCTCCACCCGCCGTCCCGTGCACCACTACGGGCACGAGGGCACCGGGCCACAGCCATCATTGTTTGTCGCTAATCCCCCGACAACGCCAGTACGAAAATGTCAGCGCGACCAACCGCCCCTCCTCCTCTCTTCCTCGCCCACTCCTCATTTCTCCTTCTCATCGTTGTTGGACATCTGCACCAGCGGGACCGGGCGGAGCTGCGTGAGGACGGGGTAGGTGTACCGCCTGAAGTTCTTGAGCATCTCCGGATCCTTCGACAGAGACTCGTCGGTGGGCAGGCCGGCCAGTGCTTGGTCGATGTTCCCCTTGTTGTTGGTCTTCACCGAAGAGGCCACCTGAGCAAAAAAAATGGGAAAGACAAATGAATGCATTGACACAATGCATGTCAAATCAGCGTTTACCTGGACAGAGGAGGCAACACAAGCGGCTAAAGAGTCGATGGATGGTTGGCACAAGCATGTAAAGAAGTTTCCGTGAGTGCGTCAACCTCAATCCTGGGGTTCACTCGAGGTAGGTGCACTGCCGGCTGCTGCTGAGCACCGACACGCCCACGCCAAGTAAGCAACTCATGGCGTCAAAACCGAGCATTTGGGTTGTGAGGGGAATCTTATTGTTAATGATACAGAGACATCGGTCAACCTTGCCGGTGGCAACCTTTGTGGTCGGGCTTCTATGCGGAGGCTGCCGCGACGAGCACAACCACACAAGCAACCAGAAACCCGGTAGTGACAAGAAGCACACCGCTACATCCTCGTGCTCGTGTCACCACACCGTTGTAGAGGATCTTTAAACAAAAATCGCACGTGCCTCAATGGAACAACTGGCTCTCCCCTCAAATGCACCACGGAATCTCTTGATCCAACAATTGAACAAATAGGACGCCGACAATGCGACAGCCGAGCGAGGGCACCAACGGGCATTCGTTGAACCGACCACCAGACAGCTGCATTGACATCGCGAGTGCACCGTCGAAAAACGCTCTCTCACCTTTTCGAATCCGGGCAGCGACTGAACCTCGAAGGTCTTTCCGGTGGCCTCAGGAGTGCCCAGGCACCGCACCAGCACGTCCGCGACGTCCTCCCTGGTAGGTCGTTTGGATGCGGAAGGCTTTTTCAACGGCGACGATTGCGCGGCCGGACCGACGGCGTGGTTTCGTCACAAGACCACCAACTCACACCGCACTATTTTGTGCCCCGTTGTGACACTTTGTAGTCGTTGTTCTTTTTACTGGGCACTTCTGACGGTCACGGTCCTCCCCCATGTGACAAAACTTGCTTTCGACAATTTCACTACTCGCTTGCAGTCTCTCTCTCTTTCACCCTCTTTACTCAAACTCTCACTCTTGTGGTCCGTGTCCCATGCGTGACCATAGTCCCCGTCTGCAGCAACACTGCAACGCCTTTGCTGTGTGACCAACGAGGGTGGGTGGAGGCGGGCACGGCTAGGAAGCACCCCAATGCGCGCCCCAGCACGTACGTGAGCCCTTCAAACTCAAGTCAACCCCAGTATTTTCGCAGCGGTGCACGTTTGGAGTATTCCTTACTATGCTAGCTGTTCCTGTCACGCCACCCTCCCGATATCGAGGATAAGCAAGACAATGTCGGAGGTGAGCGTTCCAACAAGCGCTCTTCGTCGTTATCCTCCTCCAGCTCCCCTTTTGGACAACAATTTACGTCAGCTACACCCGAAGCGAACAAACGACAGATGCTACATAGGTACATGCGTACCGTTTGGACTCGAAGCGAGACCGAACTGTGCATTCGGAAATCGAGAGACGCAAAACTACTTGCTGCAGCAGCCGTCGGCGGTCGCCCCCACTCACGCAACGAGCGCCGGCCGCCAACCCTCTCACCTGCATATCCTCCCCGCGGCCGTGTCGCCCACGGAGAATATTGGCCTCCCCCTCGGGTGGTCGTCGTTTAGACCGCACGGCCTCACCACCACGTAGGGGATGCCCACCTGCCACACGTGGTTACGTCCCCAGCGCACGAACAGGAAAGGAAACGCACCGCAAGCGTTCAAATTCAACTCGACTCCCGACGGTACACTCTCTTCGTTCTTATTTTCCCGTCCCGTCTTTTTTGGGGGTCAGTCTACTCGTTTCGGTGCACTATCATGTCTGACGCAACAGCCAGGGAAGGGGATCTCCGCATTTCCTCCTGCGGTGATTGCCTCCACGACTACACTCTACCTGGAACAAGAACAGGGGCACCCTGTAATGCGCTCTGGTTTTCGTCATGTGTCACATTTCTTTTTCTTTTCGAAACACAGCAAACGCCCGAGTAGTCGGTGTTCAGCAGCACCCCGAAGAGTCTCTGCCCAACCGGACAGCAGTGACCTCGATCACAAATCGCTACAGGCGCACATGCTAACACCCACGCTACTGCTCCAGTGTACGGCTGACGGCCAACTCACCTCTCGGAGCTCCTTCTCCCCCTGGGCCTTTACCGTGAGGATGTTGAGCGGGTTCAGCTTCACGATCGGCACGTCCGCCGACTATCGACGACATCGTCGTCCGCGGTGGGCGCATTTTATAGGCGAAGCAGGCAGGCGTCCCCCGCAGTTGGTCCGTCGTTCAGGTGGGTACCACGGTGGTAAGGGTCAGGAGTTAGAGCAGACGCGAAGAGACACGAGTGAGCACAATCGAACACCAACTGCGGTACTGCATGGAGAGAACGAATAGCAAGAAAGCAAAACTGTGATGTCACCGCCCTGGACGGCGACGGCGACACCGGTCGATCATGGAATGTTTCGCCAACCGGACAATTCCTATGATCAGAATTGTGCGGGCACATTTTCTCGCTCTGAGCCTACCCGCCGATGGCGGAGGAGCTGCTAATGAAGTCAACATGTACCCATCTGTTGTCGCTGCGATGGGATCGTTCCGTATGGGCAAGCCGTAGGGACGAAGCAGGCAAGGAAACACAAGAGCTATCAACACAACAGAACACATCGCTCCGGGAAGCCTAGGAAGAGCCACCACAACGCATATGCACAAAACCCCCGTTACTTGTTCAAGGGGGCCATAAAGCGAGTGGCATGACAAGGAGCTGTGGGGGTTCCGGAGCGTGACGTGGTGGTAAAAGACTTACCAAGGGATAGAGCGCCTTGTCTTCGGAACTCCAGTTAGGCCGGGTCACCGCAGCCGACGACAGCAGCACGAATCTGATCCCATCGTTTTTTCGTGATTATTCGGCAGAACCAAAACCGTTCAACCAGCGTTGCGGTGATCGCAAGGGGCGATGGCGGGTAGAGATTCAACGAAACCGGCCGGAGAAAAATGAACACACTACAAGAACGACGATATAGCAGGTGCCGGACAGCTCGGGTAAGGAATGCCGGGAAGATCGATGGATGGGTATCGTGGAGGGCCACTTACGTACGCCCCGGCTTGTCGTCAGGGACGAGGCTCGAGGTTGATGAGACGTCACAGAGGTGTAGCCTTGTGGAGCAACTTTGACGTACCACATTGCCCCGCTCCACGAGTCCTCCATCAAAATGATAGACAAGTAACTCGCGACTAATTTCATCGAAGCCCTCATGAACATGACCCTCACACACCAGCCCTCACTCAATCGCGCCAAGACCGTCACCCTTCCACCACCAAAGAGTAGCGTACGCCACCACAGAGCAGACCACCGTCCCGCGAACCCAAGGAAAAAAAAAACTCACCTTGGGGCGTTCGGGTAGAGGGGTTCGGGCTCTTCGTCCTCCTTGGCTTTCCCGCCCTCCTCGGCCTTACCCTTGGCCTCCTGCTGAGCCTTGGAGGCCTTCGACACCAGCTTCTTGGTGGCCTTGAGGGCTGTTGCCACGTCGCGAACACCCTCCACGTCTGCCACCGAGCTGGGGTTGATGGTCAGCCTTACCGCGTTGGCCAGCCTGATTGGACACAACAGTGTTTGGGGTGTTGCCGCCATCGAGACACGAGCGAAAGCGTCCGAAAGCCCGTCAGTTGCCGACAAATTTGTTGTCATTGACACAATCATCGACAAAGTTTTTCTGGCAAGCCCAAAGAAAAGCATCAGACTGCAGCGTTCCGTCCAGCCAGAAAACCTCACAGACCTCACCAAGAACGACAACAACGACAACAACGACACCAACGACAACGACAGCCACTACGTGAACACTGATCAGAAGCGAGCATACACCCACCTCTCTATGGGAGACAGATTCTGTGCGAAGCCAGAGGCACAGAAGACGACGGCGGACGCTCCTGCCACCACCTTCGCCGCCGAACGCATCCCACCGAGCTCGGCAGACACAATCTGCGCCCAACCAACATATGCGAAGTAACAGCAAGATTAAGCCACTTCCAAAATCAAGGGCCGCGTGCGGCAGCTATGTCAGCAAAACGTGGCGTCGACAGCAAGCAGCCCATGATCCGATTAGCAAAATGTGACGATGCAAGAAAAACACAACTTTCGTGCCAACCGACTACAAGAAACGGAGGGCCCAGGCTTTTACGTCCGCGCCGAACAGGTCAATCCAACGCCTCCATCAACAGCCAGCACATCATAACTTTAGCACACACACAAAAAACACACGCGAAACAGACGGGTTCAACTCAACTCAGTACGACATGTTTTGCTGACGCCTTACCTCGAGCTTGATGCCGTACTTGTCGATCTCCTCCTTGAGCAGCCTCTTTCCCTTTGCCATGTCGGTGACGACGGCCCTCACCAGCACGTTGGGGTACAGCTCGAGCAGGCGCCGGACCGCCAGCGATCCCACCCGTCCGGTGGCGCCGGTGACCACCTTTTTTTTTTCATTTGTTTTATTCGGTGTCCGGTCGATTGTGACGGTCCGCCGGAAAATGAGCGGTGTCAACACAAAAAAAATGTTACGCACCACGAGAGAGGGAGAACGGAACAGGTATAAGAGGGCCGGCACGAAAAATCTAACGGAGTAAGGGCATACCACCGGTATGTTTGATATGTATGGTGCCGAGTCATACATGTGGTGCCGAGTACCACGTTAGCGCCTACAACAATCACCAGAACGCCAAAGGTCGCAACCCGACGAGGAACACCACGGTGGCAGCGAAATAATCAAAATACAACCAGATAACGTAGACACGGACACAAGTAGCAGCAGCCATGATTTTACCTACCGATTCACTCGAACCCGACTGAATCTTCGCGTGCGCAGTTTATTTTTGAAACGGCCGTTGGTTATGACAACAAGCAACCAGTCTCTCGAGGTTGTTGGAAGGAAAAGAGACAAAACGAGTGTCGGCGTCGGTCTTTGTTTGCTCACCACGATCGTCTCCGGCTTAGTCAGGGTGATGCTGCTGGTGCTGGCCTCTTTACTCGGCGGCGCGAACCCGAAACGACCCCAGCCGCCGCCGCCCCCACCAGTCGACGCCTTCTTCTCCGTCTTGGCCGGCGTTCCCTTTTCGGCCGCCGTTCCCCCCTCCTTTTCGGTACCGTCAGCAGCAGCTTCGTCGCCGCCACCGGCGGCATCGTCCTTCTTGTCGTCCTTAGGGGTTTCCTCTTTCTTGCTGGTGGCCTTCTTCGATTTCTTCGTCTTCTTTTCGGCGTCTTCTTTCTTCTTGTCACCGTCTTCCTTCTTCCTGTCGTCTGTGCCGGCGCTCTTTTTCTTACGTGCGGCCTTCTTCTTCGGCTGCAGTCACCCATGAAAAAAATATGTCACAAACAAATACGTAAAAAAAGTAAGACAAGTTTCGATACGTACGTGAAATGTTGCGAATGCCACCAAGAAGATGATTTTTACGTTTTTACATACAGGTGTGTGTGTGGTATCTGCTGTTTACAAGAAGGACACGAGGGAGACGCAGCATCACGACGACGCGCATCACAAAACTCGTGCCAATACATCGACTAAATTGGGGTCGTGTGCATGTGGCTAATGGTTAATGGATGCTTTGTACCCGGCGACACTGTTGACCATAGCAAGCCGTTATGTACTCACAGCACGGCCTGATCATTCGATTACTGACGGGGAGCGGGGGGGAGACGTACTCATGGTTTGCATGCCTTAGCGGTTAGAAAATTGACTAAGCGTCCTCGAGAGGACGGAGGACGGAGTACCCATAATAGCCCTGCATGCCGTAGTCGTCAGACCCATTGACCTGGCATCCCTACAAAGCCGGGACGGAGCACGAAGGGGGGGGGAGGGCAGGACGGCATATTCCGAAACGTTTTAGTTGTTGATTCGCGTGGCACATCGGCCCAACCGACCTTCGGCACATCCCCCCTGGCCTCCGCGGCCATCTCCTGGGCGCGCTGCTCGTGCCGGGCCCTGGCGGCGCCGGCCTCGGCCTTGGCCTCCGCCTTGGCCTTCGCCGCCGCCGCCGCCTTCTCCTCGATCTCGGCGGCGGCCTTCCTCTCGATCTCGGCGATCTTCTCGGCCTCCGCGGCTGCGGCTGCGGCGGCGGCGGCCCTGCCTTCCTCCAGGGCCTTGGCCTTGGCCTTCTTGGCCTCCTTCTTGGCCTGAGTTTGAAGAAGAAAAAAAATCACAGGAGGAGGCACTTTTTGCGGCGGCGGCAACAAACACCATTTTTGACAAAAATAGAACCGACAGGAGCAGGCGTTTTTGCAACGGGGTCAGAATGGGCACTTGACCAAAAAGCAGAACGTGATTATATCTTGAACAGATATAAGTCTTTCTGCGTTTAATATGTATGTTCTCTTCAAAACAAAAACGACAGGAGGCGTTTTTGGCGGCGGCGGGGGCGGCAAGAAAGGCAGGGCCGTAGTAGCAGCATCGGGGGGCCGCTTGGAGGCATCGCAGATTTGCTGTATTTTGTGGCTGTTCGCAATCGGATTGTATGCCACTGAAGGCATGGAGTATTGGGGGCCTTTCAGACGGCAAAACAGGGGGGTCCTACGGTGCTGGCTGCCTTTATTGACATGCTGATCACCTCGGTGCAGCATTGTCGTGCGTAAACCTCAAACGCTTCTGGCAAAAAAAATGGTACCGGGGTTGCACTATGCCTGCAACAAAGAGTGGGGTAAACTGGTCACTGGCGGTTCCAAAGCGGCAGAGAAACCATCTCACGGGTACACAGCACCGAACACGGAATCGAAAAAATCAACTTCTCAGACGAAGGTGGCAAAAACGTACCACGGTACGGCGGTTTTACGAACCAGCAGGTACAGGTTTCACTACACCGCCAGCGACGAGGTTGAAGGGCCGCAAGGTGGAAGATGTATAGGGAGCGGGGGGCATCAGCATGCTCGGCTGTGTGATTTTTTGGGTATTCTCGGAGTCCCGCGTTACTACTCTGAGCCATGCGCTGTTTACAGCACAGTGGTCACTAGAGACCGACTCGTCTTCGTGCGGCAGATCTGGTACGGCCGCACAAGGAGGCAATTGTACCACTTGGTTTTCCGATCTGTTAAGGAGCATGCACCGTTGCCTCCGTGTGATTTGATCTTCAGGAAGGGCCCCGGGTTTTACGGATATACTACATGCACGCTAACGCAGGGTCTAGAGCGAACTCAGCTGAAGCTACCGTTAATCGGAGTATTTGTTATCCCGCCATGCACCAACTCGGCCATAAGAATAACACGGCGTAGCGGTAGCGGCAACGGCGACGGCAGGAGCAGCAGCAGCAGCAGCACGAGAGAGAGTTTGGCATCAGCATCAGCAATAGACGCGTCAGAGAGGAGGTGTAAACGTGATGTTGGCTGCAGCAGACAGTGGTGAATTTGGACCAGTAACAAACAAGCAAGAAATGGCTCGATGTGTGGCGATAGCAACCGCAAAGGACGGTATGATCACACGTTCCTTGTGACTACAGCAACCCGTACGGATGGCATGGTGTTGCACGTCAAGTAGTGTTCCGCCTTCGACTCGGAACGAGCGAAGCGACTAGGTGGAGCGCTTGGGCCTCCGCCTAGTTCGGATTCGTTCAAGCCGTCGTCGCCTATACCCGACAAGACCCGAGGGATCATCAAAGTGACCTCGCACGGATAAAGAACATCGTTTTTTTATTCGTTCTTCTGTTCAATGCAATCGTACATGGCATGTCCCACAACCACAGCAGTGCCATCGCGGCCATCTACAATCCCTCTGTCCCCACAGCCCCAGCCCATACAGCTTCAAATGCACAGAGAAACAAAAAGTGAAAAAAAAAAAAGATGCTGCCGAGCCGAACTTCCACCGTGCCCGTGGCATGCCATATAGCACCAACAGGGGCCGCAACCCAACGTTGATCTGTAACAACAAACACACCATTGAGTAACAAGAACCTCAGCCATATAAGCCGACAATTAAAATTCGGCAGCTTCAGCTTCAGAGGCACACGCGCAATCCCGGTCTAAAAGGCCAACTCAATCTGGTACGAACGGCTACCTCCGCTTTCTCGTCAGCAGGCTTAGCTTTCACAGCGCCGGCGGCGGCGGGCTTGGCGGCAGTCTTCCTGGGCGTGGACTTGAACCCCCAGTCCCACCCTCCCGTGCCGGCGCTGCTCTTCCTCGCGGGCTCGGCCTTAGCCGGCTTAGCTTTAGCCGCCTCGGCCTTAACGGGCTTGGCCTTCGTGGACTCAACCTTAGCGGGATCAGCCTTAGCGGGCTCAGCCTTTTTCTCCTCCCCCTTCTCGTCCTCCTTTGGGGGCTTCTTGGCTGCTGCTTTCTGCGATCGCGAATAAGCAAGAGACGGGGGGGGGGGCGCAGCAGAACAAGTGGAGAGTGTTCACCCCTCCTCATGTCTTCGCTGGTACACACGCCTGCTCTGGCTCCCTGAGCTACGCCCCGCATCTGGGCCAGAATCAGCAGAGTAAATCTACTTCACCGATTTTTAATCCTACCAACCAACTACATGATTGCTTTCGGTCCTCACCAGCTGGTGTCCAAGTGGAACACATTTTGTCACGGGGTCCATGATTATTTCCGGTCCCCGATATCAAGGAATACACCATTAACTTTCGTGTTTTTCCGCATTCCCAAGTCCAGAAATGAATGTGGTGACAACCACCACGAAAAGCAGATTCGAGTGGTGCGCTCTTTGCTGCTCGCATAAATACCCTGCAAGCAACTCTGCTACAACCCTGGGACAAGCTCGTGTGCGAGGTGGTGATGGCTGCTACTTCTCTTCTCCTCACCTTGGGCGCGTCCCCCCTGGCGATCGCAGCCATTTCCTCGGCTCGCTTAGATTTTGCGGCCCGCTCGGCGATCTCCTTCTTCCGCGCCTGACGGGGGCGAAACGGCAACGACAGGGGGGGGGAGGGGGGGGGCAGCAGTGCTGGACACCGTGAGCTCGGAGCCCCTTTCGACCAAAGCGATAAGAGCGGTGCGAGCGGAAGAGTACAGAGACAACTGTTTTGCGCCCCGAAAAGGGATCTTTGGTTTAAGAGGACAAGCAGTCGGGTACACAGATGCGCTTGACGAATAGATTGTGTTATTGGTAAGGTTGTGGAAATGTACGCAAGTCCACAAGTGACGCGATGGGCACGGCCGCCGTAGCAACAGGAGCAGCTTGAGGCTGAAACACTTGCTCCCTTTTTTCTGGCGCGAGCGCGAGGGCAACAACAGTACACTCAGTCACCGTAGGCTCGCTCACAGCGGTGGAACGTCAAATTCCCTTGCGCGCCCTCCCATCAATCGCTGCCACTGCTGCTGCGAACTCCTTGTCAAACCCCCGCCTATTGGAACAAACAACAAACTTGCAACCCAGTCAAAGCTCAGTGACGAAACGCTCGTAGAAACAAACACGGCTTGAGGGACGCACTCCGTTGGAGGGCGCACAAGCGGTTGGTGAACAGCGGGCCTCGATTCTCGCAACTCAACGGTCACCTCCACAGTCTGACCTGAACACGTTGCCTACTGAGAAAACAAGATTGAACGCCCGCCCAGCCCGACACGACTTACCGCCATGGCCGCGTCAAACAAAATAATAGTGCTGACCGCGTGAGACAAAGCTGAAACAGCTGCTACTAGACCTACCACGACTGACCAACGTTTTTGATGCAATTGTACATGAGAGGGTGCGAGAGGCCCAACATCCACAGCAAAAAAAAAAAACTCGAATGATGCACAGCAGTGAGATTCAATCTCGAAAAAAAAACTAACCTTCGCTTCCTCCTGCTCGGCCAGTATCTCGGCGGCCGCTTGGCGCTTGACCTCTTCCACCTCCGCGATCCCGGCAGCCTCCGCTGCCGCCACGGCCTGCTCGGCCTTGATCTCCGCCGCGGCCTTGCGCTTAACCTCGGCGATCTCGGCAGCCTCGGCATCGAGAGCCGCCTTCTCAGCCTTCGCGTCGACCCCGTCATCACCGCCGCCGCCGCCGTCCCCGCCGGTCTGTGTTGTCAGCGCGCACGGCGGTGGGCGGGAGAGTCGTTGGTAACGTTGAGAGGGAAGCGTCAGCATGACGGAAGCGCATCATCGTTCGTGCTTGTCGGCGGCGCAGAAGAAATGTGCCCCCAAGCGGAAACCAGCAACTCAGCGGTAGGTAGCCGCAAGCGACGACGCGCCTACGAGCGATACATCGTGTGGTTGAGAAGTGCTACTGTCGCTGAGACTTGAAGCGTAGTGACAAAACGCAGCAGTCAAACCGCACTTCTAAGAAACAGAGGAGCAGGAACTGGTGCGGGGGTAGTACTCAGGACTACCACGCCGAGGGCGACATAAAATATCAGCTTTCCATTCAAGCTAGCAAAACGCGCTAGCTGTTTCAACGTCAACATCGGCCGCAAAGCTGCACCAGCTGAACGACTTTCTCTCCGTACAACTTCGAGTTCAACTACACGCACGAACAGCCAGGTATTACTCCGCAGCAGCATCTGACAAAACACCACAAATCCAAGACTAAGCTCATCCTAAGCGCGCTGCCCACGCCAACAAAACAAGGTCATGCTGACCGACAAAATAAAAAAGGAGAGAGACCGCATCCGCAAGTCTAGAAATTACCTCCGCTTTCATCACAGCAACAGGCTCAGCTTTAGCAGGGGCAGCAGCAGGCTTCTTGACCGTGGACTTGAAGCCCCAGTCCCAGCCCGCCAAGCCGCCGACGGCCTTCTTGGGGGCAGATTTCGCTTTCGCCGGCTCCTGCAGGACGGTGTAAGAGGGGCGGGGAAGGAGACTAGGCTGAGCGTTCATTTTGGAGGCATTTGTCTGTTTCATAACCAAGAGGGTGACCGGGGACGATCCATACTCATTTCCTCCGTCGAGCACGCTGCCAAGCGTTGAATGCAACAGTAGAAGCTTTGACCGACACCTGCAGCAGCTGCCTCCGGCTCTATGCAACATCGACGGACACGGACACCCAGTCTTTCCAGGGGAAGAGATGAGTGGTGTAAACACCATCACAGCCAACGAAACCAAGACCATTGATGAGCCCGACAAGAATAGACAAGCCGTAGCCAGCCACCTCTTGAGCTGTCGGTGATACCGTAAAAACCTACGCCCTACAACTCCAATACCTGGATCACGCATGCCATCACGATCACCGGATACCTTGGATCGAAATGCACTAATAATACAGCATGGCAAATGAATCGCGGGACAGCTGTTGTGTACAAAATGGGCCATTGAATCAACGGACACCCCACGGGCCAAGTGTTTGTTAAGTTGTACAAAAACCTATCGCTACACTACTGTTACCGCACGCGAGTTCCCCTACCCCCCCTGCCCTTTCACTGCTGCCCGACGAGCACCTTGAGGGTGATCTATGTCGTTCATACCTCCTTTCCCCCGGCCCCATCCACCGTCGCTCCCGGCACCAGTAAGCCGCCGCGGCCGTGCTCCTCCTGCCTTTTGGATGTGCGTGGGCAGGAGCTGTAGCGCGTGCTGGTGGCGGGAGACCCGCCAGTTTTGGAAGGTCTCATAAGCGGGCCGCCACCAAAGCCCGACGCTGGCGACGCCTGTGGGAAGAACACCACAGCAGGGCCGAGTCATATCATAATATTGGTGATAAGCGCGGATTCTCGTAAAGGTGTCCCTCAAGGTTGGTTGGTCCCCTACTGACAAGACTCCAAGATTCCCCGTGAGCACTCTACTGCTGTGCCGCCAGTGGGTAGCTCTTTGTGTTGTCATGAACATTTTCTTCGAAGAACGAAAACATCGAGGAATGTGTGCACATACCAGATACACAGGATATTTGTGACAAGAGAGAGTTTACTTTCTAAGAAAGAAGCGCCAAGCTTCCACTGCACTAGGCCGACGAAACGAATAAAGCGTACAGCAGGAGTCGTGGATGCCACTAAAGGTAAACGGCAACACAGGCGCCAACCTGAAGCCCTCGAAAGTCACCACCACCACCACCAGCCGTCGCCGCTGCTGTTGCAGCAGCAGCAGCAGCAGCAGCAGCAGCAGCAGCAGCAGCACACTTCTGGCGCTACGGCAAGCATGTATTCCGAGAAAGAAGCGAGCAGCTGGTGCTTAGAAAGGGACACCCGGTGGAAAAAAACACTCGAAGCATTGCAACAACCGCTTGCTCTCGGCGCGTGGCCAACAGAATATTACACAGCACCAGCATCACCAATGCAAACCATAACCAAAGAATCACGCGCGTCTCCATAGAGAGCGCAGGATGCCAGCAGCAATGGGCATTTACACACAACGGCTGGTCGAGGGTTTGTTCCGCCGCAATTCTGCATGCATGGAAACTGATAACACCTTCCCCGTACAAGCGCAAAAAAAAAAAACAAGCTATCCTTGACAGCCGTGCCGTCCCGTGCATCGGCAGCAAAGGGCATGGCCCCCTCTCGGGCGCCTCGGGATAGGCGGTTTTGCCGTAGTGTGGAATGTGCCCATAGTGTGGAATGCGCCCCGCGGGGCGCACCTCGGCGGTAGGCAGTAAAAGCAAACAACCACACACTACGGTTGTTCTTGAACAAGAGAGATGCGCGTGGAAGCCTACCCTAGAGAACCTTTAGTTTCGTTTGGCGAGCCACCTACCTGGAGCAGGAACACCGCCAGCACACCGAAGCCTACAGTTTCCCTCATTGTCGCCGAACGGTGGAGCACTCCCAAGCTATACAGAGGGGGATTTCCGCTTCCCAGTCGCCAGCAAGGCGAGCCTTGTGCCAAGAAGGGGACGACACGGCGTGTTTTTGAAGTTGCTAGACATGAAGATCGCGGCGGGTTTTCGGAGAAAAACCTGCCCGCTCGGGATGTCGAGTGCAGGTGAACCAAAATGATTTACGCCGCCATTCCTGCTTGCGCACGGCCATATATCATTACTGCTGACCTGCTGTAGTGGATGTAAGTGGTTGCGTGCAGCTGGCAGTCTGGCACACACTGCTGTGTGTGTACGATCGGCCGTAGAGAATTGGAGCCCCGCTGTAGCGTAAGCGTGCTCTCTCTCCTGTCGCTTGATGCCTCGAGTTGTAGTCGGTCGGCACGTCAATACGGGGCGGGTATACGAACGGGTTCAGGTGGCTGGCCCCGCCCTCAATGCTCTCTCGAGCCCCTGATAGATGAAGGTTTACCCATTAGACTACTCAGTCTACTCCTCAGTAGGTAAAGGCTTACCCATGAGACTACTCAGTCTACTCATTAGACTACTCTAATGGGTGAGCCTTTACCAACCGAAGGATACGCGCACAGGTTCAAATCCCGGGCTGATCACTTTGCGAAAAAGCACCATAGTTCTTTTCCAGCAGCGCCTGGCGAGGGGTCCGTCCCAGGAGATCTCTACTCACAGCCCGGGATTCTACGAGCCGAGAGTGTATATTTTGATAGTAAAGGCTTACCCATTAGACCACTCACGCGTGCGCGGCGGTCTAATGGGTAAGCCTTTACCAATTGCGGCTCGCTGACTGAGTGGTCTTATGGGTAAGCCTTTACCAATCGAACGATACACGCACAGGTTCAAATCCCGGGCTGATCACTTTACGAAAAAGCACCATAAATAGTTCTTTTCCAGCAGCGCCTGGCGAGGGGTCCGTCCCCGGAGATCTCTACTCACAGCCCGGGATTCTACGAGCCGAGAGTGTATCTTTTGATAGATAAAGGCTTACCCATTAGACTGCTCAGTCAGCGCTGACTGAGTAGTCTAATGGGTAAGCCTTTACTATCAGCCCCCACTCTACTCTTCATCACACGAGGGTGATGGAATTACGGTATGAGCGCGCGTAGACAATTATGATGTGCCGATGCGGCGTTTACACACAGCCTCTGTTCGCACGAATGAAGGCATCACGAAAATATGTCAACAGTTGGGCACTTCATTCTGATGAACAGCTGGCGGCCACTGTCGGTTCGCTCGTAAGAGACCTAATTGCCATAGCGGTGTGGGCTGTGGACTAATTCTTAGGTCCCATCTCTTATGTTTGGCAGCGAATACTACCTTCATTTCTTGTTTTTTAATTAAATTCGCCAGCCAACTCCTGCGTGAACCTTGCATTGCCCACAGCAGTTAAACCCGAGGTCTCCTATAAGTCTCGATGGAAGCGCAATAGGTCCGGGGGGAACTTGACGGACTCAACCACAAAGTCCGGCCTCTCCGCGAGCGATCTTCCCTCAACCTCTAACCCTTTGAAGTACGTCTCCCTTTTCTTCAGTTCACCGCATAACCGTTGCGCGGACGACGCCTACTACCGGACTACCGCATCAGCAGCACTGACTGTGACTCTCACCTCCCCACACCACCGCACCTCGAAGAAGTGGTATTTCTGTATCCGCCGGTGCCACAATAGCATGCTGCCATGTCAACAGGAGCCCTATGCCCACTTCTCGCACGATTGTCAGGAAAAGCGAGATGCGGGTCGCCAGCAGGTGCTCGCCTTGTAGTTAGTTCCGTCGCCCAGTGGTTCCAAACCGTTTTAGACGTTTTCTGGTGATGAGATGTGGTGGCAGGGGTGCAGTATTTTTTAGTCACTTATTCTTTCCTCCTCATCCCATTGAGGTAGCGGTGATGCGGGGAGCACCATCGTGAGCGCGTCCAGCGTACCGACCACCGGAATCAAACACGTACTACGCGTGGAATAATTTTTGCCATACAACGGAGACCGCTCGTTGGCCACCCTTTTCGCAGCAGCTCACCTTCGATGCAGACAATGACCAGCAAAACACTACTACGTACATTCCCGCGGCGGTACTTGCACGTGGGAGGAAGAAGGCATCTGTAGTATTTCAATGACAAGTCGGCATCTCTGTGAGTGACTGAAGTACTGCCATGTTTGTATCTGTTTTCTTCTGTGGGAACGTTGACCTACACAGCATGACCATTAGCTAGAAGTTGCGTAGACAATATCATCTTGTTTTGAAACAGACGGAAATCCCTCGCGGTCCTCAGGTGCACTATGTGCTTCCCTCTCACAGTTCGCATGTGATCAGGTCATGGACCTGACTGGTCCTGACTTCAGTTCACTTTCCTGGCGTCCACTTCTCTGCCGGGCCATTTACTCTTTCTTCCCTGAAGGATCCGAGGCATCAAGACCCGCTCGGCACACAAACTAAATGATGTGTAGCACACAACAATTCCAACTACATGCATGCTTGTTTGTTCTCTCTGCGACTCTCTCAATGATAAAAACACCTGATTTAGTGTTTTATCTTTTTGTGTGCAGGGACACACCAGAGACAGACTCTGTCCGCTGCTGACCTGACCAAACGTGCATGAAGTGGTCGCCCCTGGCCGAAAGTTTCCTAGCCGATTATCCACAGCCGAGGGGGTGGCACTACCAAAAGTTCTGAATACACGGCGTTTTCGGGAACTTAGTGCATAATGCAGCACTCGCATTCGCGTCACACTGCTGTCCGCTGTCCCTCGTGCTCGGTAGTGTGGGGGGAGCTTCTCGTGTGATTGAGGGTATGCATTGATGCGACAATACGCGCCTTTGCAAACGTATGTGCCGTTCGGTCTCGGAACATGAAGACATTTGCGCTTACTGTTTGACGACCCAAATATTTCGGGAGGGGCAGTGGGCGCTTACCTGCACTCTTACCATTGGTTGGTTCTGGATAAAGAAGGATGTTGTAGTCTACACCTCAACTTAAAGTTTACAATCAGGGTTCTTCAACTCGTTAGAGCTGTTGGACCTCGAACTTTTTTAATGAGCCCAGGGTTGGTTGTAATCTTTGTACTTGGCGCTGCCCCATGCGGTTCGCCGGCTTACTGGCGGGAATAGTACCTTCACTTGGACGATTGGATGGAATGTATACCACGACGTTCAGGCGTTTGCGTGTATTCCAGACATTTTTCTCGCTCCGAAAAAAGGCGTCACCAACAGCTCTTCTCACCAGTTGAAAAGGACCCGTTGTACTTTTGTTAATGCCCACAGCATATCCACTAGAGTTTCTATATGTTGTGCACCTCAACAGTCCGATGATATCCACCAACGCGGACGAACAGGCAAACACGTTATAGACTATGCGGTTGTTGCATGCATGCATGTTCTGAAAAAGAGCGGAAAAGATCTTTTTCGCTAACAGCGAAAAAGATCTTCTTTCGCTGAGATTGAACCCTTGACCTAGTGTGAAGGTGTACCGATTCAGGTAAAAGTCAATCGACGGATACCCTGCGAATCGGGTCCTCCTTAACACTCTCCACCCACAGAACTTACCCTCAACTGGGAACCTCTTGTGGCCAGGATGGGTAGTTCGATGGAAGTGTCACAAGGTTCTTTACAGGATCGACTCCAAGGGGTGTTCTCAGGACTGACACACATTGTGTCCATGGGAAAATGTCCAAGTCAGGAGAAAAAGTGTGCACCCAAGGAGATTCGAACCAGTATCCTGCCGCTGCGCCATGTGCGAAGGTGTACTGNCTCTTGTGGCCAGGATGGGTAGTTCGATGGAAGTGTCACAAGGTTCTTTACAGGATCGACTCCAAGGGGTGTTCTCAGGACTGACACACATTGTGTCCATGGGAAAATGTCCAAGTCAGGAGAAAAAGTGTGCACCCAAGGAGATTCGAACCAGTATCCTGCCGCTGCGCCATGTGCGAAGGTGTACTGATTCAGGTAAAAGTTAATCGACGGATACCCTGCGAATCGGGTCCTCCTTAACACTAGCCCTTGGAGGGTTGGACGCTACCTGTGCGTCTGTCGAAATCGTGTACTTTAGTATGGAGCAGTATTGGCAGCAACCACACCTCTGGAGCAGCATTGCCTTAACGTCTCTGGGTAGCACGGTCCAACACTGGACTGGTGTAGGTGTTTCTTGCTGTTTAGGGGTGTCAGGAAGATGAGGCGGCAAGCCGCATGAATCTACTATTTAGAAGGGTAAAAAGTGCGGCTATCACCACCAATCATCAGCGATGTGTGAGCTTCAAAGTACCGCATTCTTTGACCTGTTCCGCCCGATTCAGGATACGGGGTCGGTGGCGCAAGATCAAGGTCAATGACTGTGTGGCACAGTGGTATCTCGTGGTGGGACCGCTCGATGGTGTTGGTAACTTCTCAGTCGGGGTGACCGGTAGTAAGTAGTCGGAGGGCGTTCGCTCGCGGGTATCATCTTCGCATTTTTCCCTCTCACTCTCTGCCTTTCTGCTTGCCCGCGCCCTTGTCACAGATCAATCCAAGCAATACACCTAGAATATGTTGTATGCATAGACTATGTAAGTAATTCTATGTGTGGATAGATTGCATATGTATGTAAGGAATTCTTTATGTGGATATGTGGATAGATTGCCGTGTGCCACGGCTGCTTCTTCCCCAATTGAATTGTTATTCAAGTGCCATTGGTTGCTCGGCACGATGCCGTAACGAACGGATATAGTCTACAAAGATAATAAGTCTCTGTGTATTGCTTGCTGTAGACTTCGACATCCTCTCGGTACCTCGCGGTGCCACGGACGGAGGTACCCACTGCTGCCGTAACTGCTAGTATTGGCCAGCAGCAGTCCAGTCCAGTTCAGTGAATGCTGCAGCACTGGCGGTGATTGGAGCAGGAAGTACATGAAGAAAGCGATAGGAGGAGAGAGAGAGAGAGAAAAGAGGCGGTGCTGCCATGAGATCTGCCCTTGCTTGTTTTGTATTTCATGCAACAACCAATACAGAGATACGGTCACCGCAAGCGGCAACGCCTGGGACTTCGTGAGCTACACGCCGTCGTCGCATATATAGTACACGGTAGAGGCTAGCAGCACGTCAAACGCAGTAGTCTAGTAGCACCTGCGATGATTGGAGCAGGAAGAATAGATGTAGATACAATATAGCCTTTGGCGATAGAGCGGCGGTGCTGTCATATGAGATCCATCCGCGCTTGCTTGTGATGTACTTCATGCAACAATGTACACAAAAATACGGTCACGGCCAAGAAGCACAACCTCCTTATCGGTCTTTCAATGCTGAAATGTAAGCAGCAGACCGAAGCATAAATGTACAGGTAGTAGCATCATCTGTTCGTGACCACCATCTACCGATACGTACGTTGCCTGACAACGGTACACATTTCGCTCCTTGTGCAAGGAGGGATATTTCGGCCCTGGCAGCGTGGTGTCCACAGAAGGTGGCCAGCTACAAGGTGTACCCACCTGCCCAAAAGAGAGATAAAGGTCACACTTTTTTCTTTTCACCCCTGATGGCATCGGTGAATACGACATGGTAGCAACCCTGGGAGAGTCTGGACGAGGTCCCACAGGGGACCCCGGCAATGATACCCTTTACCGTCAACCAATGCTGTACTTGACAATGCGACATCACCGTGGTTTCTTTTTTTTCCGTTGCATCCCTCAACGCACCGAGGACGATTTTTAATTACTATGTTCGGCACCGTGAAATCAACTTCATACACAGCAACACCTTAATGCCCTCGTCACACAGGCGATGATCCTACCCCCAAAACGCGGGAAGCGACTAGGCGCCCAAGGACCGACCTTGAACAGCAAACAAAATGATTCTTGTGGTTCACACACTCAGCCCCAAACGCGTAACACCGTTTTGATCCAAAATGAAAACACTACGCTCCTCCCGTTTTTGCCCGCCCACCTCAACACCCTCTGTTCGCACAAAAAAACAAACAAACGTGGAACAGACCATTTGCACAGCCGATTGGGTCCATATAGGCTCTATTGAGCCTACTGAGCATCAGGTAACACTAGAAACGAGAGAAGCGATGCACCTCCCAGCACTGACAATTCACGCTCGGGATATCACCAACAGCAGCACGACGCCATATCTAATTCGACGGCAAGGCACAACTTCACGTGATACGGAAAATGCCATCCTACCGATAATGGATCCTCATGTGTAAAACCGTGATTGCTCGGTCACCGCTTGCTACTCTGCCCCGTAACGCCAGTACATCAGACTTGTCTAGCTTGATGTCTCTGCATGTTAGCCTGTCACATCGCCAGTTCCTACCAACAGTACAACGTGCGAGCACACCGTCCCAACCTAAAACACCAAGGATGAAACAGCGTTTTGCGCGTGATACCCCACATACATGCGCACCGCGTCGACTTCAGTCTGTGAAACGCCAGGTCGAAGAGCAAAAAAGCCGATGTTAGACGCCCGCGATGTCATCGATGACAAACCCACGTATCACAGGTTTGGTGAGAGGTGACCTCCCTCCGTCTTAGAGCTCCATTTGATGCCGCTTCATGTGGGAAGAACGGGTTGACCTCAAGCAAAATGCTCGGACGGGCCGGGGCGGCTCACTTGATCTTCGTTTCGGTGAAAACGACATGTTGTCGTACAACAGGGTCGTACTGCAAGAATTCGACACACGCGCGAACACGCCGTTCGCCGGCGAAGCCAGAACAGGCAAGCGGATAACGGAGGGGGAAGCGGTCAAGGCGCGTCTCGTGCGCGAATAGCGTGAAGGCCACCTGCAGGCGGCCTTCATTGACACTTGACGAGTGAGGATTCGAAAAAGCAGCACGCCGCGCGCACTTTCGCCAGCCACGCGCGCCATCCTGTGTTGCCCAAGGTCACACGTCTAATGTCGTCGCATTCGCGCCGCTGTGCATCGCTGACGGAGTAAGTATTTCAGCGGGGTAGTACGGGTCACGCATTCGACAATTGTGAAACTAGCATGGGAGACACAGCTGTCCAGACCTATCGGCACACGCACATGCTTCAGGATTTCTATCCAAAGAGACCGGTCATGAGCTTGGGCGAACGCTTGTGAATGGCATGCGCACATGCCTCTTCAAGATCAGAGGCAGGCGAGCTATGTATGCCATCACAACGGCGGATGTTATCGGATGTGTCATTTCCACCACATTTCAAACCGCCGGGGCAAGCCAGAGATCGTACAGCTACCGCGTTGAGTAGGACAGCACATCAGCCAGAGGCGGACGGAGTAGTACAGTGCCAGCCTGTTTCCCATCACCAACATGTCATGTGCACTTTCGCTTGGGTAGAAGCGAAAACCCCGAACGAATCATATAGTACGAAGTAGCAGCCGTATTGCAGGCTGGGACATCGAGAAGGGAGAGAATCAAGGACTAATGAGGTAATGGAGATCATCTCAAACACACCCAACAAAAATATCTAGTCCAGCACCGGCTTGCTAAACTTGTTATCTTTTCCTTGTCCAACCCTTCGGATACCTCAGCAAAAAGAGCTTTGAACGAGAATTCCCTTCCGAGGCCTGTATTGCATACCTTTCGGAGGGCCAGCTTGTCGGTGGCCTTTCGCACGTTTTTCGAGGCGGTATAGAAGAAGCCGGTCCCTGCCGTGCTCAGCAGTTTGATGGCGATACGCCCAGCCTTCTTCTATTTAGACGGAGGAGGGACGCAGACAGAGAGGCAGCACCGGCCATCAGTAGTAAACTCAGCAGACAAGGCTGCTTCGTCAAACTAGGGGTGCATACGCATACCATAAACAAGGTTAGACATGATCCCACTCGAGCTTGAATACTGGATGATGTTGTAACTGCCGAACACGTACACGATGTATCCAAACAGGAGACAGCCAACTTTTCCAAATGACCACAGCATCTAAAAACCCTGCGAGCTTGCTTTCCTAGTCGAAGCGCTCCGATCTGGGATTACATAAAACAACTCCTCTGCGGTGCTTTGCAATAAACGTCTCACTCGACAAGTCATAGCAATTGGTAACAGAAGTGTGCAAAGGGCGGTCCTAATACGAAGGAACCCTATACAACAGCGGCAAGGGCAACGGGCCGAGTGCCGAGAACATGCGCGCACATCCCTCAGGTTGGTATAAAAGATCTGTACATTCTGTAGTAGGACACTCCTGCTGGATGCGAAGAACAACAGCAGCAACGCGCACTCCCTCTCTGTCGCCCTTTCTCCTGGTACTGAAGTTTATTGTCGGCGGGACTGTCAGCTTTGCACGGGCGGCTGCGATTGCGTGCGGGCGGGAAAAGGAGCCTTCACGTACAACAAAGAGACAGAGAGATTCCGCAAGCTCGTGCCCAGTAATACAAGAAGTCACAGGAATACATCTAATGAGGACAACCAACCCTCACCTTCGCCATGACGGTTTACTAAACGTACCGATACTACACCCGCAGACCCGGTGGCGGCTTGGCACCACGACGAGGGGGGCGCCAAGTAGGGCTATTTCGTTTAGTATGACATACGTGCATAATTCGGCGTCTCCCCCACATCCTGCTCTCTGCTCTCCGCTGGCTACACACACACGCTTGCCACAACACGCCTTGTAGGCCAGACACACGCCGATATACGCATACACCGACGACATCGTACTGCTTGGTGGTGAGTACCCCCGTTTTCATGCCGGGATAGCGAGTATTCAGCTAAGATGTACCCTGGTTTGGTGTTCCTGGCGTGGAGCCACGGAGCCTCCGTCCGTGCTTTCATATCTCCTTGTGAACGTCGCGGTGTTGCCGGCAGTGGTCCCCTGTAAGGTGTAGGATAACCCAGGAACGCACTCGTCCGAGTCAAGAGTGAAGAGCACGCCACCTGTCGTTTTCGCCCCGATACCACGTGCATGAAGCTGTTCGCGCTACAGGATACCCGTGAGGGACATTCCCACATGGACTCGTTTGCATGCTGTCTGCTTGTGTTGAGGCGCTCGGACACAACTGCTTACAGTAGTACAGAACCAACTCCGGTGTCCGCTGGACGTATATAAGTGACAGCACCGACCTAGGACCTTCCCAGGGCACACCAACCAAGCACCCGTCTCAGGTTGGGGTGTAGGGTCTATGTTGGGGTGCCCGTGGTGATGGCAGAGGGCCGGACACCTCTCTCACGTACATGCATGGTCCCCCCTCCTTCCCCTCGCTGCCTCGGCAAGGGTTTTGCTTAGGCATGACCCATAACGAGGGGGGGGGGGGGAGGTAGTGCCACGGGAAAGAAAACGCATAGATCGGAAGAGCGTCATGTAGGGAAAGAGTGTAGATCTCGGTGG
>CACKRE030005249.1:61929-73417 GCA_902602495.3 Ectocarpus sp. CCAP 1310/34
TATTCGGCGAGTCGCATGAAGGGTGCGCTGCATCCTGCTAAGGGTGTTCGGCATCTTGTGTTTTCTTCCTTGCGTACGGATGCCACCTGCGTATGGCTTGATTTACTTGCTGGTGCTTTCACTCTGACGGTGCTTAGCACCGGTCGCCCCGGTGGTATAGTGGATAACCTCGTAGCCTGCTAAGGGCCAGGTCATGGGTTCGAGACCCGGCAGAGAGAGTTTTTTTCTCACTACATAAATCCTGGTCTAGGATGAAAGCGACGCGCTGCAAAGCTCGTTTGTTAGTAAACCATAATCGACTTCGTAAGTCGCGAGGGAAGGGATTGCTGTACCCTTCTCGCGATAAAAATACCTCAGGCAGGAACCGCAGGAGGGGGTCCANCCAATGATGGGAGAAAAACAAACAAACAAAACAAAACTGTGTAGCTGCCTCGAGGGTGCTTGACCATTTTTGACACAACGTGGTGCGAGCATCTCCTTTCCGCGGAGTGAGGGTTCTGAACCCCAACAACATGATCTACTCGACCACCATGACGGTTACCGAAGAAAACAACAGATGCAAAAAGGCGGTAACCCCATTGCCGAGCTCACGAAGTGATCGGCTTGTTTTACAACGTCGTTGCCAAGCGACGAAAAGCCAACCCCGATGGCAAGCCCCCGAAGAAAACAACAGATGCAAAAAGGCGGTAACCCCATTGCCGAGCTCACGAAGTGATCGGCTTGTTTTACAACGTCGTTGCCAAGCGACGAAAAGCCAACCCCGATGGCAAGCCCCCGAAGAAAACAACAGATGCAAAAAGGCGGTAACCCCATTGCCGAGCTCACGAAGTGATCGGCTTGTTTTACAACGTCGTTGCCAAGCGACGAAAAGCCAACCCCGATGGCAAGCCCCCGAAGAAAACAACAGATGCAAAAAGGCGGTAACCCCATTGCCGAGCTCACGAAGTGATCGGCTTGTTTTACAACGTCGTTGCCAAGCGGCGAAAAGCCAACCCCGATGGCAAACACCCGGGGGGCTGGACTAATTTGTCTATGGGTTCGTAACACACTCACGAGTGGTCTATGCACATGGATCACTACAAACGCTGCCGCCTTGCATCTCATGGTGCTCATGCCGTTCCGTGCTCGGTGGTGGTCGTTGTCCTTGTTTTCCCCCCACCGGCGGCCAGGACCTGGTGTTGGCTGTGGTCGGAGAGATGTTCGAGGAGCCTAACGTGGTGGGCATCGGCATGGCCATCCGCTCGAGGGAGGACTTGCTGTCGGTGTGGAACGAAGACAACAGCAACGAGAAGGTATGTGTTGACATGACACCCTAGACGCGACAGGAGAAGCAAGCAATGGGACGCGCCGGGTGCATGCCGACGAGGGTCCCCTGCGTTTCGCGTTTCTTCCCTCGTGCTCTTGCGTAGATGTATTGTGGTAATGCGGCAGGAACTCCCGACCCTTAATGTTTCGTCCCTTATCCCACCAAGTTCGTTGTTCCGTCGTATTTCTGGCCCGTTTGGATGCTGTTCGTGTCTTGTTGCGGCTGTCGCTGATTACTTTTTCCCTTGCTCATGGCTCCTCTTGCGGTTGCCGCTGCTGGTTGATTTCCGTTTGCTGGTGTCCCCCGTTTCGTTGGCAATGCCGCTCGTTGGCCGCGTCATCAGGTGAGGTTCAACATCGGCGAGCGCCTAAAGCAGGTCCTGGACCTGGAGCCGTCGACGCTCATCGAGTACAAGCACCACCAGACCGCCATGCAGGACATGTCCACTTTCAGGTGCGTCTCGCTCTTTCTCTCCCTCTCTACGTGGGGTTAGTTTGTCTTGGTTGTAATGAACCCGGCGCAACTATGTGTCAGTCTTGTACATTAACGACACGAGCGCGGCAATGATGATTTCACGAGACACGATTTGAATACCCTTCGCTTGTTGGACTTGGGCCTATCGACGGCGGCCGTTCGAGCCAGCAGTCGGCGGTAGAACCAAGCCCTCTTCTTGAAAACACCAGCGGTAGCCCAGCCACCTAAGCACGCGACGATAGCTGTAGCAGTGAAACGCTGCCTATGCCCTCGAAACGAGGGCTCACATCAGGGGGCCAGAAGGCTTCCCCGGTGATCGCCATGCCGACGCCAGGCCTCATTCACATCGCGGAGTTGAAAGTAGGCAAACATGAATTTGTGCCTTCCCCGTTTTTTTTATTTCCATTATTTCCGAGCGGTGAAGCAAGTATGGCGTTATTGTCTGCCCGCGGCCACCATCACCCATCCGCCCCCCCCGCTCTTCTGGAAAACTCGCTGCCCTGTCGCGTTTTGAGCAGGAACGCCAAGGCCTACTGCTTCGCCGCGACCAAGGGGCAATCACAGACCCAGCAAGGGTAACTAACCCCTCCCCGTATGATTTGTGTCGCTGGTTGATTGTATTTCGGTGGCGATGGTCGAGTGTCATGTCCGTTCGCCCGGTAGTTCAGATTTTGTTTTTTGTCTTTGTCGAAGATCTCGCGGTGTTCCATGGGAAATGAGTCTAATGTTCCATGGGTAATTGTACCTGTAGCGTTTCTGTTGATGGGTGGCCTTCGGATGCCATTTTCGATTTCAGCTGTTTGTAGAACAGGTCCAGAGTGGTGCATATTTGAGGGCACTGGGGGGTGTACTTGAGGTATGTAGTGAGTTTTCGTGTATCGCTTGATACACTATCGCAGTGCCTCCGCTAGATAGCAGGACTTTGATTCTCTCACTGCATGTTTGATTCCATGAAACCAAACCCTAAACACCGGACGGATGGACTAGAGCGGAGCCTTTTTTTTACCAGGTGGGCTGTTCATTCACGCAAACAAACTTACCTGTGCTGCTCTGGGAGGCAATCCGCCCTCTTGAGTGTCGTTTTCCTCGCGACAAAGTCTGCTGCTTTTAATTTCCTGGCTCTGGTTCGGATCGAAGCGGCTGCTGTTTGTGAGGACGCACGGAGGGTGGTGTGCACACTCGGGCTTGGGTGCACGAGGGCCTCACACAGCAGTGCTTGCTTTGGTTACTGCACGCAGGAGAGTTAGTGATTTCCTGTCTGGTTCATCTTTATCGGAGAGATTAGTACCGTGTTGTTTACCGTATGAATCTATCTTGCTTTGGACACGACACGATCATCCGAAGAAGTCTTGGGCGGTGGGACCCCGCTAAGGTGCTGCAGGTTCGATTCCTCAAACCCAACGGTCGCATCAACCCAAGAACCCAACATGAAACGTCGATACACAAATATTAAAGCATAACCCCGACCTTCTCTCATTCTCACCCACCAAAAAAGTTGTGTGTGCTCAACTAGGTTCGGACTGAAACAAAAACCCTCTATTTTCCTCAGCCCCGCCTTACCTCAACGCCTCTGGTAACCGGAAACCCCCACGACCACCACCAGTAAAAAAAAAAAAGGCAAACAGAAGATTCTCATCAAAAGACGGGAGGTGTTGCAACCCTTGGCTACGACCACAACAGGAGAAAACAAGTACTACACCGGCGGACAAAGTCATATGGGGGCGAAGAAAAGGTACATCTACCTGTTGGCCCCTACGTCCAGGTTTTGGGTTGCCTCCGTTGTTTCTCTGCCAGGGTACTCACATGCCGTTTTTAGTCTGAAGTCAAACTTGAGCCAGGATAAATACCTGCAGATTCTACTCAACTTAAAATTTGGTGCTCGCGCCAAATAAGTTACTCCCCCTTGATCGATTGCATTCGACAATCCTTCGGTCGGTGGCATGTCTCCCACAGCGGGTCGCCCCTCCGAACAACCAGACTATTTTGTGAGCACGGCAGACGACGTGGTCTCCATGTGCTTCGCACACCCGAGCTTTAAAATTTGTACTTATAGCAAGGGCAACCCCGGCCAACGAAAAGTTGTCTGGGTGCAAAAGGCACTCACGAAACGCACCTGGGGTCACCCCTCACACCTTAGTGGGCGAGCATCAACTTTCTAACCGGACAGCGCATCATCCACACTCCGCTCTCATGGGGGTACTTTCGGTGGACTTGCCAACTGGACGGACCGTACCACCTACCTACCCTCGAAGACCCAACCACAGGATTCAGCTTCAACACCGAGCTTCCAAGAAGCCGCAATTTGTCTCGCTTAAACCAAAGAGAGGGACCAGCGCTCCATGTCCTCCCCGACCCAGCCTGCCCATAGGCCACCCCGCAAACTTCCAAGAAGAAAACTTGAGTGACCATCCCTAGGCGGCACGTGCTTTCAATTTTCCCCCGCAACATGGCGAAAACAGTAGTCTCAAGGGATGACAGCACCGGCGGCCGTGTGTGTGTGTAACAGGTCCTGGGTTCAAGCAATTTAGCCTCACAATGGCGGGGGGCAACTTTTTTACCCACCCCCGTGTCCGGGGTCCTAAAGTCTATCAATAACGAATCAATACCTCACACCTCGCGCGGTACCATGCCACGTGCCACACCAACGCCGCGTATGCACTACAACAATAACCACCACGCTGTTTGCCCTTCTGCCGTCTGTCAGTCACCAACACCTCCAAACAAAGAGGTTCAAATTCTCAACGCGCGGTCCTGGCAGCTGGACCTCCCTTCGCTCTAATGCCCATTTTCCCTCGCGCGGGAGAGGCTGAAACCGCGGCGCTGAAAGGAGGGCTCACCCGAGCGCCCGCGGGAAAAAAACAACTCCCCTCGCTACAACGCTAACGGAAGCCCTTCGATGTGCTCGCTTGTCGATTCAACCGCCAGACCTGCAATAGATCCGTGCAGCACAAAGGAATGCAAAGGCGGAAGGACATCGGGTCATCAGTACGCGCCGGAACTACAGATACAGCGAATGGCCAACACTGACTCTTATTCTTCATTTCATGACGTACTTTGTTGAGCTGCAACACGGGGCGAGCAAACAATATTGGCTCTGGAAAGTGTATGTATAGCGTTTGAGATCGATCAGAAAGTTTGTCGATGCAGTCAACGAAGCGTTGGCTGGTTCCGAGCTGGGGCGACAAATTGCACCACAAGCAGAACGGCCGCAGCACAGGGGCAGCAGCACCAGCGTACGTGAACGCAAAACCAGCGCTGCAAGCGAAAACGCGCTCTTGCCTACTCGAGACACAGGAAAGACTCCCCCGACTTTCTGGTGCAAACATTCGCTCAACTCTCACATGGAGGAGATCTTTTTCCTAACGCCAACACAGCAACAATCGAGGGCAAGGCCAACACCAAAAGGCCGCAACACGCTAATAAGGATTCTCCAACCACACGCACTCAGATAAGAAAGAAAAAAAAAAAGTTGGACAACACTATTGGTCCTACTGCCTCCTTGCATTTTCATCTTGCATCCCCCATTGATGACACTGCTATGCCCTCATGAGCTCACACCAGAGGGACTACAATCTCCGGACTCTTTATCTCTGAAGACGTGAATCTGTTGTGTTTCGCAAGAAAAATATATTCAAAGAAAAGAAGAAAAAATACCCCCCCCAATTTTCAAAGCTTAGCATTTTGCGGTGTCTCTCACCTTCAAGTATCCGATGGGAATCTTGATCCCGAAGAACCCGGCGAGCACAAACATCGCTCGCGAGCTCAACTTGGCCGCCCCCGTCGCCTGCCCCGCCATCAAGACCCCGGCGTTGAGCAAGAGCGTGGCCATCACCGCCGAGCTCAGGCTGCCCTGCACGGCCTCGATCCGCGCAAACGCCTGCTCCGACTCGAGCACCCTAACCCTGAGCTTTAGGTCCCCGGTCTCGAGCTTGGTCACCACGTTCTCCACGTGCTGGACTCGTCTCGGGCTCTGGACCACGCTCGCCAGGTCTTGGCCTCGCCACCCTGCGAGAAAACAAGAACGCGACCGAACAAGAAGATCGATCGTTTAGGCCGGTCGCTACAGCGTTAAACAGTCGAAACAGCCCACAAGTAGTACGAGGAGCGGCCGCATCCGCACGCCCGAAACGGCCTGCTCCCCTAGGCGGCTTGTGCGCATCATGCCATATCATGTTTTTTTCACTAGATAGCTGACGGGGTCACCACGTGCGGAGAACGAAGGGTAGGCCATCTCTCATGTTTTTTCCTCGTCCAGTTGAAGGTTGCTTGATGCAGCCGTGCCGATTTGCCCCCATTTCCCCACGGTTCGCCTGGCATCTTGCGCCTCCTCTTTCACACAAAAACACACGCCACGACATAGGCAAAAGCAGCAACCGTCAAACAACACTTGACAACAAGAAAACACCGCCGTGCCGCAAGGCCTGGACTCCGACGGCATCTGTCGCCCACTTGTCTTCTCCCCCAGAACAGCAGAAGCCACGGAATTGGCAGCGGCAACACACCACCGTGCGTCGCCACCACCCTCTTCAAGTACGCCACAAAACACACATACAACATACCAATCCACAAAAAAGGCGACCTGCTGCAAGGTCTTTCTCTCTATCTCTCTCACCCAGCTTCTTCTGCAGGCCCTTCAAGTACGCCACAAAACACACATACAACATACCACTCCACAAAAAAGGCGACCTGCTGCAAGGTCTTTCTCTATCTCTCTCACCCAGCTTCTTCTGCAGGCCCTTCAAGTACGACACGTATGCGTTCCCGTCCTTCAAATCAAGCAGCTCCTTCAGGTAAGGGCCCGCGATCTTGGTGAGGTCGTACCCCTCATCCAAGGTCTTGCCGATGCCGTCCAGGGTGGTGAAGGCCCTGAAGACAAACGTGAACGACGCGGGGAACTGAAGGGGCACCGCCGCCTGCCCGGAGAAGAGGTCCTGCCCGATCTGCGCCCGCTCTCGCCTGATTGCAGGACGGACGGACGGACGAACGCGCACGCGGGGGGGGGGGNNNGGGGGGGGGGGGGGGGGGGGGGGGGGGGGGGGGGGCGTCACGCCACATGTTGTGCTGGTTCCCTCGCTGGGCGACGTGGAGAGCTCCAAGACAAAAATCGACAGAGGGTGGTAGCAGCACCGCGCACGAAAGATCGAGAAGTGGTGGTGAGGGCACACGAAGATTTATCTCTCACGCCGGGCGAAAAGCACGACAAATGATGGCCGTGAGAAAAAGCGGACCGCGTATACCGCGCATCTGATCGGCGACGGATCTCATTCCTCAGGGCGTGCCCGAACAACGCTTGCCACGAGAGGTCACAGGGTTTTAATGAATCTGAGGCCGGCGTTGCTTCTTGTTTGGGACGCCAGATGGGCTAAATTCAATGAGACAGGTTGTGTCACGCCAGGATAAAGCACCAAGACATTCCAAGATGGGATACACTGGTATACAGCGTGGGGTGGGTGTAACTGAAGCATACAATATGAACGTATGTGTCGTGTAGCAGCTTGACAAGTTGAATCAAGCAACAGCGGAAAGGTAAGAGCATTTGTCTATCGTTAACAAACGAACACTATTATCGAAGGATGACACAACAAGAGCAACCAACACCGGCAACGAAGGGCAAAGGCGGACGACTAACGATTCGACTGCATGTATGCATACCTGATGAGAGCCTTCTCCTCCTCGGGGTCGAGCTGGTTAATGTACTTGCCCCCCTTGGTGAGGGTGGTTTGGAACTCTCCCAAGTAGAACCGAGTTACTCGCTCCACCGTCATGCGGTCCGCGCCCTGGCCACAAGCGTGGCGCCGGAAGAGGTCCGCAGGATCAAACAAGGTTCTCGCACATGAGCAAGCGAAAAGCGGATTTGCACCACACCGCACCACAACAATACCGCGCCATTCCTTCGCGCAAGCCACGACCGTTTATGTGCCGTTCACCACCCACGTGTGCGGCACTTGAGAACTTCACACTGCCGTGCATGACTACCACCACCGCCACCACTAATCCGGGAGAAGTATTACGAAGAATGAATGTCCATTCCAGCTGACCTTTCTGATGACGTCCATTTCCTCTAGAGAGTCCACGACCTCCTTGAGGTCGTTGCCGTAGATGCCGAAGATCAGGTCTGAAAACGATCGCTTCAGCGGCACCGTGAGCTCGTCCATCATGCCGAAGTCGTAGAAGATGATGCGACCGCCGTCCACCGCATCGCACGCTAGGTTCCCTGTTTGACGTACGTGACCGATTCCCGGCGAAGGACGCGCGTCGATAGGCCGACCGCCGTGGTGTCGACACAAATGCACGAACGATTCCGCAACGGAAGAACGAAGCATTACGGGGGACGGAGTCTGTGACGCAATCTTCGGACAGGAATACGCGGTCAACCTGAGAGAAACGAAGCCAATACATGTCTGGTGGTATTCGTCGGTCATCGCCAGGAGTCGGTGGCATCCGGAGACAAAGAGGTGTAGAAGCCTCCGGTCGTGACTGCTCAAAAACGCTTGGCCAATCACACTCCCCCGACAGGACGTTCCAATTGAAAAAAGAGGCCTCAAAAATCGTAATACAGCCTCTTTGCTGCCGTCGTAAGAACCGACGCGTTCCCGGCTTGTTTCTCCGTCTGAAAGAACGACACAAGCTTCGTATTAGAAAATAAACGTCTCCTCGTCATCTATCGAAGTTGAGGGTTTGGCTGAGACAAAAACAACGGGCTCAGCAACGCATCTTCGCCAACCAAGCCAACTGCCAAACTCTCCTGCCCTACAGACGCTTGCCTGGATGTGGGTCGCAGTGGAAGAATCCGTGGCGGATGAGCTGCTCGAGGTAGCACTCGGCCGTCCGGGTGGCCAGCAAGGCGCGGTCCACCCCGGCCTTCTCGATGGCCTCCACATCGTTGATCTTGATGCCCTGCACGTACTCCATACACAACACCTGCGGCGTTGAAAGTGATAGTATAATGCCGTCGCCGTCACCGCCGCCGCAACCGCCGACATATCAATGTTGCCAGACATGGTCTTCTTGGTCGTCAATCAAACGTTCACCACACGAGACTTACCACTTGACAAAACCAGCAATTCTCATTGGCCATCGCCGCCCGCCTATACTTGACACACTTGATAGCCAACATCTCAATAGCCAGACATCGCCTTCTTGGTCGTCAATCAAACGTTCACCACAAGACTTGGGGGAAAAAATGCTAGCGATCGCCACCCGCCTGCATGATTCATTTGATAGCGATTCGTCATTCCTCGACAGCAAGAGCCGTGACCAAAAGCAGTCACGTCACGCCCCGTACAAGCAGACAAACGACACAAGCGTTCCAGGCGTGGACGTGCGCCAGGCTGCACACGCCGCATCCACGGGACATGACACAGCACACACGGCAGGCGGCGCAGACGGCCACCTTTGGATGATGCAACCCGCACGCCGCTGCCGGGAAGTCCGGTCGGGCTAGGCAACTTGCTCCAACTCGAGTGCACGAGACTTAAACTGTACAAAAGTGTAGATACCGCATCAGCAAACTCCAGAAAACCGATGCAGGCTAGATACAACTAGCGTCTACGTGCAAAATAATCTACCACACATATTCACAAATAGAGGACCGACTGTGCCCAACGCAATCCGCCTTTCGGATTGCGCGTAATGGGGACGGTACACACGCGCGGCAAGTACATCAATGCACAGGGGTTCACTTGAGACAGACCAGGGCACCGGGAACATAAAAACGCCCTCCCGCGGGGAACGTTTGCTCCGCACAACGCACCCAGCCCTGAGTGGAGACTTGACAAAAACATACATACACACACAAACACACACACACACACACACACACACACACACACACGATATCCTGGCTTCGGCTGGGCTTGAATTAACCCTTTTGTTGTCCTCCGCTCTTTGTATCAGTGGCTTCCTAGATTCGAGCGAGGGCATTTGTGTTGCTGAGATGTGTGCCTACGTGAAAGAATATGTAGAGAGAGTCGTATTGGCATTCGCATCTAGCGCATTACGCATGTTTCGAATTTTGGCCCCCGTCCAGGGACCTTGATTTTTACCAGCTGGCACAGACGTCTTTTAATTGGTCAGCCGGTTAGCGCGGTCGATGCACATGAAAAATCACACACACGCACACGCACACGCACACCTTACCTTGCTCGAGCTGCGAGACCAGTTTATGCCGGGAGCCTTGATCCACTCCGTGCCCTTAAAGTTCTCCGAAAACCTCTCTGCGTTCTTGCCCTCCCGCGTGTAGTCCACCTCCTCGTAGAGCACCCGGCTGCTCTCTCGGAAGATGGCCCCCCAGTCCCTGTGCACGTGCACGAGGCACGACGGTCAAGCGCGACGAAGACGACGACTACACCAGCACTACCTTGGGTGGGGTTCGTACGTACCAACGAGAGGCAGCGCTGTCCGTGCCGTGTACTACGCACGATCGCCGCGAACTGTCTACTGCAGCACGTAAGCAAACATCACAGCATGCGGCTCTCCCTTTCGTGCCATCACCCCGGCGGTACATACTATCGTCTATCGTGTAGCACTGTGAAATGTACGTACGACGGGGCCGCGCCGCGATTGGCAGCGTAGTGCGCCTTATCCGGTTGCATTTCCGTTTCGAAGCGGTCAGTCGTCTATTGCAAGAATCAACCGCTTGCGCCACTTGTGCCCCATCGCCGGAAGTGCGCCAACTTGACAACAACAGCAGCAGTACCCGTTGCATGCGATAGCGGCATCAAAGCTATATTTTAGTTTGGTGGTTCCCTCTCGGAGTACAACCCAGCCGCGTACCACAAGCCCTAGGCTTCAACGGTCGGTGGAGGCATTACGAAGGCGGCCATGTTGATCTCGGCGAACACGCTCAACTTCTCGTCAACGAAAATGCTTGACAAAATCGAGCAGCTGCGTTCCTCAGATTCGCCGCAAGAAAATGATAGAGCTGCTCTCAACCCATGTCAGTGTCTCATCCGCCCCCTCTCTATATACAACACGAGCTTCCGATGTGCACGTGAGTCACCTCTGACCGCACCCCTCCCAAACACAGGACGCCGCGGTTTAGTTTCGCACACGGCATTTGAGGGCTCCACCCACAACCGCATGGCACCTCCATAAACCTCGGCGGCAGAAGAAAGACTTCTGGCGTTTGTGAAACATGGGCCGGGCTGTCCCTCTGTCTCTTCTACAGCAGTAGAGGGAAGGCAACACCAAGAAACCTCACCTGGATGCGCCGTCGAGCTTTGGGTCGAATCTATCCAGGATCCCCGCCAGAGCCCCGATGCTGTTCAGGTCCACCTCGAACAGCCTCTTGAGCCCCGGCCTTTGCACTTTCACCGCGTAGCGCTTGCCGTCCAGCCAGGCCTCGTGCACCTGACTTAGCGGCATGTTTTTCACGCGCAAGAGCGATCATGCATGCCGCGCGTTGTTTTGCATCAGCGTGTGTCATCTGATAGCCCCCCGCCGTTGTCTGCGACGGTGCTCCAAAGAGAAGGGGGACGGCCAAAAGGGCGGGTCGACAGCAGTAGAGGGCGAGGTGCGTGTGCTTGGTTACCCGCGCTCATTCTAGCGAACTCGCCCACCATGGCGGCGGGAAAACAATATAATCGCACACCGTGAAGACAAGGCAACTTTAGGTGCGCGCAACTCTCGTTTCACAGGCGGTCGCATACGTTCAGCATAGACATAAATGCTTTAGAATGTGGCACGGAGCCTTTGAGAGGGGGGGGG
>CACKRE030005249.1:93770-106361 GCA_902602495.3 Ectocarpus sp. CCAP 1310/34
CGAGGTTGGGTCAGAGCGAGTGTCAGCTGGGGCAAGGTTTCGCAGTAAGCTAGAGGAGGGGGGCTCGTGGCGGGAAATCGAGCGACCGCGATTGACTCAACTCTAACAAAAAAGGCTGGTAAATGGGCGACACACCTGTCTCGCGCAGGACCCAGTTCGTCCAACCTGTAGCACGTCGTTTCAGTGTCTAGCCCTAACTGTGGTTAGGTCTCTATCCAATCATTCAACACGTGCGGTGAAGATTCTCGCCGGCAGCCCAAGCCACGCTCTCCGGTTTACGTTGCACCAGTACCTCTTGATAAAATCAGCAGCAGCTTTGAGACGTTCCAACGCACCGAGATTGCGCTCTCTCCAGCACAGCCCAATGCTGGAAGAAAACGACACTAAACATTGACTCCTGTGAATACTTGTAGGGTAACCAAAACTAGACGCGCATCCTAGCAGTCGGGTCCGTTGAATAAGCACGTTGGGACGGAGCTCCCCTGCCGTTTGTACTACGACTCTGTGTTCCCGCCCGCTGTGACCCGAAGCCTTCACGCGTGCGTTCGTTCACGGTAGTTGCCACGCATGCGTCCAATTCCGCCGCACTTTCCGTTCCGACCGACCAATCATCCGGAGCCCCGCTTTCGTCGTCGGTGTCGCCATCGTTTGCCCACGAACCTTCTGAGGGCGGCCATTGTTCCAGCTGGCGTCTCGACACCCCATGGTTGCTCGCCACTTGGACAAGCCTCGTTGAGAGGCAACGGCGTGTTGAGCACTCCCCCGACGGCGCAACTTGTCGATGCCCATGGACTGCATTTTCCGGACCCCTTGGCGTGGCACAGCTATTTGTCGCTTTCGGGCCGTCTTCGCCTTGGTGCCTTTCCCGATCTCCGTGGTGCCCAACGGCCCCGAGCCCTGCAGTAAGGCCCACCTCCAGAACCTTTAGACCAACATAGTGACCGCTCGAGGTGGTAGAGAAGCTACGGCACGGCTGGGCCTCTTGCATTGGCATTCCAAGTGACTCCCCCCGGTCAGACAAGTCTGGTTCTTCGCTGCGTGTTTCGCTGAGGGTTGCATTGGCACGTCGTTCTCTTTTGCTGCCGGTCGCCGTGGCCGTTGTAAGTCCGGCTCTCGTGCTCGAAGCGGCGGTTCGGAGGTCGCAACGAATCTTTACGTTTCGCACCGCGGTCACCCTGCCGCCGCCGAGCGGCGTCCTCCTCGACACCCTAGCTCCGATGAGACTGTCCGCCGTGACATTCACCAAATCTTCGCTCTCGAGTCTCATTCTCTGCACCGTGTCCGCCAGCCTCGGGATAGGCTCAGCAAAACTTGTCGGATTTGATCGGCTGCCGCTTGTTGTGTGGTCATCATTCATTGTTTCAACAGTCCCAGCCGAGGATGGCGGTGCCCGTGTGTTGAGCCGTTCACCGCTGCTCATTTACCGCGCGTGGAATGAGCCACGCGGGGATAACGCTGAGGTGTGTGTTCAGGTCAGGGTTGCGTGCACTTGCAGATAGAAACGGCGACAAAAGGCGAACGAAGCACTCGTAATCAAGAAATGTTTTGCGGTCGTGCACCTCACAGGAAGATAGAGCTTGACTCCCGAGCCGTTCCCCATCTTCCAGCCGTCCAGGTCGACCTCCAGAGTGAACGTCCATCGCTCGGCCGCGTCAACAACGGTTCCGACCTGGCCGTCGTCGTGGACGAAAGTCGTCCCTATCAGCCCCTCCGTTCCTGCGGTACGAGATGGGCGTTGGCAGGACCGACCGCCGTGAGCACGCACGCCAATCTGATCGCCAACAATAGCGATTTACTACCCTCGTGCCGAACAATTGTTAGCTTCATGCTGAAAATGCGGTGTGTATACCGTGTGTGAGTTGACCTCGCGCGGGCGCCGAGAAATTGCTACTCGTGCACTCGTGGGTGGATCTTAAGACGCCCAAGAGTGTGAAGCGCTTGGGGTTGGATGTTTCGACAGGGGGCGGTTCTGCTCTAGTTGTACAGAGGCTAAACGTGTACCTGTGGACACTTCTCGCCGCATGATGGCCGCCTCCTCAAGCAGCCCCAGGGCCTCACGGTTGGCGTTGAACATTTGGCTCACTTCCGATGGGGTCTGTCCACGATCATTCAAGGCCCAGGGGTCTGCTCCTGCACCAAGCAGCCGGCGCATTGCCGAAGTGTGACCCTCGAAGGCAGCGATGTGCAGCGGGGTCCTTTGCCAGGCACCGTGGCCGTCTAGGCTAGCGCCGACGGTCAGCAAGGCGTCTGCGATTTCGGTGTTTCCTGCGGAGGGCAACGATAGGCCAAAAGCCGGCACCATATCATTGTAACACGGTTCTTGCGTTGCTGACGAGAACATTTGTTTGATGGTGTGGGACATGCGGGTACTTCGGGGTCAATTGTAGTACAACGCCTTCGTGGTTCACGAAAAAAACAGCCAGTTGTCCTTCGAATGCAATCCATCGAATACTATATTTACCTAGAATAGTAACGGCTTTGACTCCTGTAATATGGTGCTCATTGTTGGCGAGAAAGTCTCACTTCCTCCTCGGGGGCAGGAAATGCTCACGCACTGCCGACGTGTTATTCAAACCGGAAAGCACGACAAAAATGGCAAAAGGACCCTGTTGTAGCACAGAGTCGTCGTATGAAGGACGATTTGTGACGAAACGTTTTTCAGCCAGAGTATCGGCTCTGAGCTTTCACGCACTTAGACTCTGCAACACCGTGGGGCATCCAACACAACCTCAAGATTTTTAACTCGTGGTTATATATTAATGCTCACCGGAAGCACATGCCACAAAAAGCACCGTGCGCCGCTTTGAGTCCTGTTGTTGTAACAATCGCTTCAAGCGGCTAGGAGCTTTTTCTTCTGGCCACCTGACTTTTCTTGCGCGTGCGCGAGTTTTGATGTGGTTCTGCCAGCTCCTTTGCCCTTGACCTGCTCAACAATGAAGGAGGACCGCGCACAATGCGGGCGGCAAGTCACACAATATGCAGACGGTTCATGGTAGTCTAGCGTGATTGTGCTCTGCACTGCAGGGCAAGAACCTCAGCCGGTGCATCGATTTCGGGAGTGCTTCATTCCTCCAATGTTGGCCGCTCGTTGTGTACTTCTCTCAGTGGCTGACTGCAAGTTGTTTGGGCAGCGTTCTCATGTACATACCTTGTCTGCAAACCAGGATTCCAGAGATCGGACTTACGTGCGAAAGAACACAACATGCGGCAGTGTACTACGGAGTACTCGGGATGCAAATCACCAGTCGAGCAAGGTCACCTTGTACGTAGGACCTTTTTACGGTCTTGGCACTGACTGCGTTCGGTCTTGGTATCAGGGGAATCTATCAAGCTCAGTCTAAGCTGCAGCTATGAAGATGTGTCTTGGACGTACACGACCGTTGGAAAAGCTGGATGCAACAGAGCTACTTGCCAATGTTGCTGGAGATTGTAGAACTCGCAGGAGATGCGAAGAAAGTTTGGCAAAACATTTGCTGGACAACTACATGATGCGTACAGACAGGCAACGGGTATGTTCCTTATTCTTAGGAGCCGCCGCAGGAGTGCGAGGACTCGAAATGCACGCCCCCCTACTGTCGCCGTCTTGTAGAACCGCACCAATCTTATCCGCCGCGAGCGGGTCAATGGTAGCAATGAGGCGTTGCAAGGAAGCTGAATCCTCTCGCCTGGCGGCATTGTGCAGGCTGGTGAGGGAGAGCCTCGACGTGTTTTCGAGACATTTCATGTGCACTAGGAGCAGCTAGACAACAAGCACCACACGCCTTTGTTTTTAACAAGTCGCTCTTGAACTACGGTCACTCGCAACAACAATGATGAGCAGAGGTCCTGTGATGTTATTCTTCTTGGATAATGTTCGTGCAAAAGAAGAATTCCATCCCAGTGGCGGGGCACATTATATTGTTGCATCGTGCCACCCCTCACCTCCGCGATGTCGGACAGTCGGACAGGAGGCGACGGTTTGACGGTTTCAAAGGTTTCGAAGGGCTGATGAGGCGTTTATCTGCTCCCCCCACCTCCACCCCCCCCGGGCCTACCTTCCAGCTCGTAGCTCGCCCTTGGTTACGCCGCATGCTCCCGCCGCTGCTCAGCGTATGGAGAGATTTACAGATACAGCGTCAGCGACGCGTAGCACGATAGCACGAGACAATGGTCAACCCGCTTCCTCCGCCTGCGAGCAATGGTAGCGCTGTCGGTCTCAAGGAGGTAGGGAACAAAGCCTTCGCGGCTGGCAATTTGCAGCAAGCATACGAGGTGAGCGAGAACATAACTGCAATACTACGATAACAAGTCACCTGAAACAAACGGCCTTCTGCTGCTCCTCCTGCTCACAACCCCACCACTAGTGGCCGAACCACAGCAGTACGCTGGCTTTTTTTGAAAATGGCCAAGTCCTCGTGCTGTCGAGTTCATTACTTCTTTCGAACATCATGTACCAGTGCCACACGCTGAGTTCACAGCAGCAGACGTAGCCGTGCACACACCCTTCTACCCAAACAGGGGAACGGCAAATCACCTGCCCACAGACTACGGCTTGTTGCCCTTGCGGCACGAGCATGAGTATCTGAGCACGTCCAAGGACCTCTGGCCTACAGAGGTCCTGATTGCTTCTGGAGATGATCTCGTAAGTAGCTCCCTTGCTCCTGATTGCGAGGTTTATATATGAATCAACCACGTTCCGCCCGGTCGCTCAAGTTTCTCCGCATCTTTCCTCCCCCTCTTCCCCTCTTGCGGTTGACCCATTTAGCTATACTCTGCTGCTTTGGAGCGATGCCGTGGTGAGTCTTCACCGGAAGGGACCAACCTGAGATCAACCGTCCTGACCAATCGGGCGATGGTCCTGTTCAAGCAAGGGAAGGTGAGAGCCTACCTGTACATACCGGAACATCCCCAGACACAGCTGCCACCACGTCAACCGCCGTGCAGTCGAACACACGACGGCGAGGAGTCCTACTTAGCATTGGCGATCACGGGGAAGATGAAAACCGATGATGTATCGGAGAGGTTGCTTGATAGATATCTGTCGGCATTGGCTCTCCGGAAAACCGGTTGCTGTCTGCCGTGTCTTGTATCCGCCAGGGCGAAGAGCTGCACACGATTGTGGATGGACTCACGCTCTGTACACTTTGTAGCAGTTGCCGTTTCCGCCCTCAACAGCAAAAGTAGCCCCACACAACGGCATCCGCAGACCAGTCCATTGGTACATAGCAAAGGGGGCGGGAGAAGTGAGTGGGCCTCACGCATGAGTCTTGTATTTCTCTGCCAGGCGGTAGTTGTTTTCGTGTCTTACCTTTTCGTGCCTCTACGATTGTTATACCTCTGACTGCTCAAACCTACGAGCCTGGATAGGAGACGGGACGATGTATGTACCTAAACGGCGGCGCGCTTAAGCAGGACCTTTCCTCCTTCACGAGGGTTCCCGTGGAATCGCATATCACTCGATAGGAGGCGCAATGAAACTGGCACGCATGCGTCTGCACGGTCAGATCTATCTGTGACTGGGCGTGTGGTTTTGAAGGCCGACCCCGCGCGCCAGGGTCGTCCGCAACACGTGGGCCCAACGAAATCAGCTTGTGCTGTTGCCACTCCTGCACCGTAGACCTCCCACCCGCAGCTGTAGAGGCACGCACAACGGAGCGCCGTGAATTCATTTGATGCACATGCAGCAGCAGTGATGACATTTGTTCACCTGTTGTGTCCCCGCGCTGCCCTTTCATGGGTGCAGGCTGAAGCCTGCGTGTCGGACTGCACCAGGGCGTTGGAAGATGATCCCGGTCGAGTGAAGGCGTACTTCAGGAGGGCTCTTGCCCGGGAACAGCTGGGAGAGGACGGCGACGCGATGAGAGACGCCAAGAGAGCGCTAGAGGTATGGATGCCTTACGCTGCGGAAAGGGATCACATCGATTGTGACTTGACAATCATCCTGTGGTAGGATACTGCACTACAGTTGTTGTTGGCCTCGTCGTGTTGACCATGTTTGCTGAGGCCATGAGTTGCACAGACGACAGCAGTGTTGGTGCCTTCCGCAGAAAATAAAATGTTCCCCGTGTACCGTACAAGCACCACCATCATCTCCCTCCACCGCGCCGTAGAGGAGATAAAATCGAGCGTCTAGCGGTGCGGTAGGATGCATGGAGCATGAAAATTCCTCGTGTTCGTTCTCACAGCTTTCTTCCGCCCCCATTGTGGTGCACTTTTGTGCACGTTGCCTTACTTTGATGTGCTCTTCGATATGGTGCGTCTGGGTGCTGCTTCCGCTGCTCAATAACAGCTGGAGCCAGGCAATAAGGAAGCCGTGCGGGCGGCGAGGAGGATTAAGGACAAGGTCGCACAAGCCTCAAGGCTGAACACGCCCATCCGACAGGTGTCCTGCTGCATCAGTGGTTTTCTGTCAACGGTTCTGTTGGGTATTTGTTTGCCTCATCTGGCTGGGGAGACCGCAGTTCTTGAAACTGCCGCACGTGGTTGCTGTTGTGGGACAGGTTCGGAGGCTCATGAAGTGGTACAAACGACCAAGCTACACACGCCCATCCGATGGGTGTGATCGGGATGATATTTCCATGGCTAGGCAGTGTACCGTTATGCTATATCCGTACTTCACGTATCGAACGCGTTTGTTGTTGAATTGATTGCGTTGGTCTGACGTGATTCCATGATGGAATGCATACGGTGTCGTAGACAATCCTCATGATAGATTCGCCAACGTGTCACAAGCCGAAGGAGCACATCATGTGCAGCAATGGAAAACATGTATTAGTGCCATGTTTCGGAGCGCTAGTGTGTTTGGCGTGAAATTTGGACAAGGGGTCTTTCTCTCAACAAGGTAATGCATGACCGCATGTTGTGGGCGGTGCGGTTGGTGATTTGGCAGGCTCTTAAGGCCTTGCGCGAGGCGGCGGACAAGGTAAAGCAGCCGGAGGGCAAGTCGCAACCGCTACAGTCTCTGGCGTCGGCGACAGCAGCGCCGGCATCAGGGGTTTCCACCGCGGAGGAGGCGGCAGCTTCGAAGGAGGATGAGGACCAAAGCCAAGTGATGCTGGCGCTGGGAGCTCTGCTGTCGAGCGAACCGGCCGCTGCTGTCCAGGTATCAGTGGTCGGCGGAGCTGACGTGTGCCACCCATATGGCGTTACGCGAATCTCGCCAAAAGCGGGGTCTCCCACCCGTTATAACCCACAACTAGCACTTCATCCGTTGTGCCCCTCTTGCCCTACGGTACCAACCCCTTCCCCGTGAAGCATCTTCGAAGCACCAACCGCTACTACCACCTACCGTGGTGTTGTCGTAGTTTATGGTTGACCGTACCGTTTGTTGCCCCATGCCTAACGTGGGGTTGGGCTCGTTCTGGTACCAATGTGGACCTGACCCACCCCTGGCCTTGCTCGACTTTTTTTGGTTTTGGCATCACCTGGTGTGAGAATTGGCCGCGCCTCGAGCAACCCTGCCACTTCTTGATTAGTTGGTTTTTGTACCTTGTTTCGGTCGAACATTGTTTTGATTTCACCGCCATTGATGCGAAGCTCGGTATTTTTTGTAGCCTTGGTTCGCGCTGGTCACAAAGTTACACGGTGTAGCAATGTGCGTTTTGTGCGCGATGTGGAATTCGTTGTCTATGTAGACGCTGCGTGATCTGTCTCATCGTGCTGTAGCTACTGAGGGGGGGCGGGTCTTTCGCGTGTGTCACTTGTGACACCACCTCCTCCCGTCGATTGCGGTGTTTGCGTGCGCCGCCGCTGCTGCAGCTGCTGAAGGACGGCGGCATGGTGCCGCTGAGGGCGTGCATGAAGGCCGGTGGGGGAGGGTTTCCCAAGACCGCCAAGGAGGCACTCAGGGCGCTCGGGGCCGCGGCCCAGCACAAGGCCTTCGGGCTGGTGCTGTTGAAGACGCAAGGAACGGTGAGCTGTACCAACCAACCTGCTATTTGCGCAGTAGCCCTATTGTACATAGCAACACCAGCGCCAACGCGGCTCATAGCTCTCTTGAACATAGCAATATGAACCCCAACGCAGCTCGGACTGTTTCACGCAGCAGGCGGGATTCGTGTTTTTCTACGTTGCAAGCGTCGACAGCTTCCTGCTCGGGATTGCAGGGGTGGTTGTGGCATGTACGTACCATGCATGAGCATTTGCTTGTCCCTGGAACCTGACAACCACGGCAACGCTGATCGTATGTCTATGTTGTTAGGGGTCTTTTGTCTATATATTGTCCTCGTCGTTGCTGCTGCCGGTGTTGTTTGCTGCTGCCGCTGGCGCCCGGCAGGAGGTGCTGTCGGACCTTGGAGACATCTTGGCGACAGAAGCGGAACGGAGTGCGAGCACGGCGGGCGCAGCAGTGGGGGGTAGGGAGGGGTCCGGGTTGTCGGCGGGGGCGCTCACGGCTGCCGTGCACCTGCTGCAGTGGGACCAGCGAGTGGTGGGTCGCCAGCAACTACATGGCTCTCACCTGCTATGTGTCATGTACTCGGTACTGCTGTGTACGGCTGTTTGGTTCTACCGTACCGTACCGTGCCGTGCCGTACCGTACCGTGCTATACTCCGCTGGTCCTCCGACGGTTGTGGTGTTGTGGATGGCCTACTGTGGATGCTGCTGTGCATGCTGTCTGAGCAGCACCCTGTAACACGGGAGATATTTTTTGAGGGCAGTTTTTTGTGCGCTCCCGACGATAGGACCCTGCTTCTCGACGAGGCATACATTAAGAGCCTGATGTGTGGTGGTGATGTGTGCAGTCCCTCCCGACAAAACCGACGGTACAAGACGCAGTTTTGTGGTTTGGCGCATGGTGGGAGGGCGTCCACGGCGTCATATTTTCTCGTGTCAGGTTGGGCGCGTTCTCCGGCGCGTTGTGCTTAGGTCACTCACCCGCCGTTTGCCGTTTGGGCAACCGCACGGCAGTGTCGAATGTGCGCGTCAGCACACGGCGGTGACGTTCTCCGTCTCCCTCCTACTGCTTCTTGTCCCCACGACGGGGCTGTGGCGTGGACGGTGCCGCAGCTGATTTGTCGGAACTGCAGTTCTCTGCGTGTCGATGACTTGTGTGTGCCTGCAGCTGTTCTCCACGCTCATGTCAACAACCGGTGGGGTCCCATGTCTCCCCCCCCCCCCTGATGGCAGGTGACGGATGATCTGGCTGAGCTGAAAGATGTGGACCGCGGCTCTGTGTATGAAGCGGGGCAGGAGCTTGCCAGTGCTGCGGTTAGGGTGCTGGCACACGGCCTTACGATGCCGGATCGGGAGGTATACGGCCGTGTTGTAGCTGGTCGAAGTGGAGGTGGTGGTACCGGCGTGTGTTGTTGCTGTTGATGGTTGTTTTTTTGTGCCCTTTTAGTTGTTGTTGTTACCGTTCTGCTCCTACTTCGGGGGGTATGTTTTCGTCCCCTCTCTACGTCTCTTGTTCCTGTGTTTGCCCTTGTATGTTGTTATGTTTTGCTCGTAACGCTGGAGTGTGTGTTGCGGTTTCCTCTGTACCTCGCAAGGTATTCGACACGGCTTTGGAAGCCGCCGTGAGATGGTGTGCTGCGGAACCAGACGATGCGCAAGACCCTAAGGACTTTGCGGGCTTGCCAGGTGGGAGCGGGTGTTTTCGTCTTCATCATGAACATTCGCCGTGTGACGACCACACATAAACAAAAGCTGAGGCAAAAGTCGTCGGTGCATTGTTCAAATAGCACCCGTTTTGAGGTAGCGGTGGATTGACAATGCCGTGTGATGATTACTTCATGAGCTGGTAGCCTCGTCGTCGGCACTCATCAGCTGGAACACGTTGTCGCGTGGATGGTCCGTGATGCCATCCACGCGATCTAGGTCGCGTGTCACTCCTTGTTTTTTCTTTGGAAAGCAACGTGTCGAGATGATGTAATCGTCGGCATTTGTGCGCTCGTTGCTGTGTGCTTTCTCGAGTGCTCCCCCCACCACCGCACACACACACGGTGTTTTTCATTGTCATTCCCCTCATGAGTGTTTTAGGCCCCCTGTGGTCTCGAGACCTCACACTTGCCCCACTGCACACGAACACAACCCAGCCCCGTCTTTTGGCTGTATGACAACAGCGCGTATGAGCAAGACTAGAGTTTGACTCTACCCTCACTATAAATCGCTGTGTTTGTGTGTTGCTTTACGTCCTGCTTGCCGTGTGACAACAAAATGAAAACAAGCAGCCAAAGAAGCTTACGAGAAGCGCCAGAAGGTGCATCGACAAAGGGTCCGGGCTAGCCTTTGGCTCCGGGACAAGGCTTTGGCGCTGCTGTCGTCGTCTCCCGTCCTCGTCAGGTAAAGCGCACCACACGCCGTACATGTGGACCCGACCGTCTGTAATGCTGTCCCGCGTTGTGCTGCAAGAATACCACATGATAACGTAGCATGCCTCACGGAGTACCACACCACGGTACGCAATACGATACGGTATCAAACTGTGCTCCGACTATATGGTACGTGCCATACACCATTTTCATATATACGATGATGCTTAATGGGCAATCAATATTGATAGGTACCCCAAAGCAGTCGCGAGCCTTGCCAAGACCGTTGAGGATGATTTGGGCGCGATGCTGTTGCTGGTGTTGTTTGAGGTCGGGCCGGTGGTAGTGCGGCTGTCCACCTACAGTAGTGGCGCCGTGTAGCACGAACTTTATTTCTCAGAGGAGTCATGAGTTTATGATTCTTGCGCTCTAATAGTAGTTGCGGGCTGATGCTGCTGTGGTTGTGTCACCTACCCTGCAGAATGAGAGTATGTTCGAATGATGTCTGGATCTTCCCCCCCCCCTCTCGATCGCTTGTGCTCGCAACGTTTGTGGCGGAACCGATGCCAGCTTGTACAAGGCGTTGAGCAGCGAGGAGGCCGTGGAGAGGAGGAAGGCATCGGCGTGCATCAGTCGCATCGGGAGGGCCGTGACAGCCGTGCAGGCCAACGAGAAGGAGAGGGAGGCCGACTCCAACGCCATCAAGGAGGCGGTCAAGCCGTTGCTGCACTTCCAGCCCGAGGCGGGGGGTGGCAGCGTCGCGGACAACTCCAAAGGTGAGGGTGCACGTGTGGATTGAGGTGTCCACCAGTGTGTCTCACGCCCTCCCCCCGCCTCCCCTCCCCCAGACTACGCTTTGAAGCCCGCCTCCCCCGGAGACTTCCCCTAACAAGGACCGTTGCCGTGGCAGCATCTCGATTCTTGCCGTATGCGCCCGAATTTTGCGTAGGTTGTCTCTTGATGAAAAAGCGACGGGTTGGCCAGCAAGACCGACGGAAACGTACGTGAAATTTCAGGCGTCCTCGTGTGTGCTCGCGTTAGTGGTGTGCGTCGATGAACGCCGCGGTAAAAATCAGCAGCGACAGTGGGTTTCTCTGTGTATGACATGCTGTTCGTTCACGTCGCCAGTCCTATGCCAGCCCTTACCGTTATGCGCTTCCCCTGTCGGCTTGGTTCGTACTCGTCACAACGAGCTGGAACTTTATTGATAGTGTGCCTTGCGCTTGAAGCGTGGTTGCGTCAATCCTTTGTCGACCCTGCCCCCTAGACACGTACGACCCACGCCCTCTGTACTGTGTTTCTGCGTCGAAAACCTTAAATACATACAGCGGACGGCGACGTGCTTGCCGCGATATCCAGCGAGTCCCGCATGCAGGGAGCTATTCGGAGGGTCACGACCGCCACCGCCCTGGCCAACGCCGAGGGGCCGCTGGGGGCCTGGGCCATGAGCCTGCACGGCTTCCTGGCCGAGGTAAGCCCGTCTCTGTCCATCTATCTGTCCATCTGCCTGTTTGTTTGTCTGTCTGTCGGTGTCGGTGTGGTGTCGGCGTGGGCCGCGTGGTTTCCTCTGCTGCTGCTGCTGCTCCTGCGATGGCAGCAATGTCGGTGTCGTGTTCGAGAGTCGATTTCTGATTTCATCACCACCGTCGAGCACGGGGTGTTTTTTAACGGAGAGTTTTGTGCACGATGCATGGCTGAGCTGTGTTGCTTAACGCCGCCAAAATTATTGTTGTTCGTGAAAATTTGAGCATGTACTTGAAGTATTTACTTGGTTGCGGGCCGTAGTGCTCTCTGTATGTGCAGCTTGAGTTTCCGGACAATGTCCCGCACCCATTGGCACACGACGTATGCATGCACAATAATCGGCTTGGCGCATTGAGGAGGGAGAGGGATACAGAGAGAGATGAGAGAGGAGGGAGAGAGAAAGAGAGAAAATTATATATAAATATATATGGAGAGAACAACCCCGCACACTGGTTCAGGTGGCAAACCCAGAACCCCCTTACAACCAGTCACTCAAGGAGGAGTGTCTCCCACGAGTATTGCGTGTTGGTACGCTAGAGGTTGGGTCACAGCGTTCGCGTCCAAAAGGCTGCCGTTCTTGCTCGGCTCGCCAACCAGAGCTACAGGAAAAAGCGACAGCAAACCATGTCAATGTTCACCCCCACTCCAGCCGCTTCTGGTTCATCCTTGTGAAAACGTACGTAGCCTGGGCGGGCGAAAACCCGGCATACAATATCGCCCCGTCCCGGCTTTGCCAGGATGCGAGGTCTACATGTATGGTGCACCGACTACCGCATGCGTTTGCATGAGTAACCCCCCCCCCCCCCCCCCCCCCCCCCCCCCCCCCCCCCCCCCCCC
>CACKRE030005250.1:1439-55372 GCA_902602495.3 Ectocarpus sp. CCAP 1310/34
TTTTCGTAGCTCTGGGTTGTTGGGGGAAAACAAGGATGCTTCAGAAGACGCTTCTCCCTGTTCTTCACCGCTTGTTATTCGCCCTCCCGCTGATGTAGGCCAACCGACCATGTCTTCTTTGGCGTTCAAACTTGCCAACATGCAACTTCGTGAACATCCAGCCGCTGTGAAAAGCCATGCCCCTGCCCATGCCGTTATGAATCATCCCACATCTTCCTTGACCCTGGACGAACGTGTTGAGTCACCACGCCATGCTGCATCACACGCCTCGACTTCGGCTTCCCGTACTAAAATGCTGTTGGAACAAGTACTCACTCTCCTGCGAGCAAATCAAGTAGTGGATGCTGCTGCCGACGCGAATGTACAACCTCCTGTGCCCTCCCACGCTCCTAGCGTGCCACCACCTGCCCCATCTGTTCCCCCTAGCGTGCCACCACGAACGCATCTAACACCGCTGCAAGACCACGCTTCGAGCTTTTCGGGAGCTCCGGTAGGGCGCAATGTTCGTGCCGAAATCGCTACCAGGGCCACGTCAGGATCATCATCATCCGCCACGATGTCGGCGACAGTTCCGGTCGGACCTGCGGTGGCACCGTCAGCGTCGGCAGTCCCTGCCCTGTTGCAACAGCCTTTGTTGGTATCGCCGCCCCCTTCCAACGTGCGTCTGTTCTGATTGATCCTAGCTCTGCGACCGGCCACATCGTCGAGCCACCGGGTCAAGCGACATTGCCGTTGACTCAGGACGATGCTGGTTTGCCTTTGTCTTCCACGGGAGCGAGAGCGAGGCAGGAGGCTCTGGACGCTGCGGACGCCGCTGCAGCGGAGGCCGACACCATCCGCATTCAAGACAANAACTGATCCTTATGAATTTGCTCATTTTGCGTCTAGCTGCAAGGGTGTGGTCACAGAGATCCTCAACAAAAGCGATGCCAAGCGCAAGCAGAGATTTCAAATCCTCCACGTGGGTCACCGGATGGCTTCCGTTGTTGCGCAAACACGTCCGTGCTGCTGTCGTTGAAGGTCAACCAACCGTGCCACGCTGGAATTTCTTGATGCCACCTTCCTACAGATAGAAAACCATCTGCGCAAGGAACCGGCAGGGCCCTCGACGTACGCCTTCTTAATCCAGAAATTGGCGGCTGCCTGGGACACTCAAGACAAGAGCTCGGGGATTGATCATCTTCGCAGTTTTGGCGTATCCAACGGTGAGACTTACGGAGAATACATTTGTCGCTATAAGGCGGCCATGACCGTCATGGTTTCCCACCGCACGTTCAAGCCTTCTGATGCGCAAGTGCAGATAGCTGTTCGAGACTCCATGTTGAAGCAGTTTCCGGTAGTGTCTGGGCAGGTGTACAAGGATGAGCAGCTCTCCATGGAAGTCCCTTTTGGGCGATATTCTTCGTGTCTGGATGATATGTGGGATGTGTTGGACAAGCGTGCGTTCGTGCACACGCCGGCGGTGCATGGAGATGATTTCTTTTCGGTATCGTCCACGAATGCTAGGAGTTCGTCTGCTGTTTCGCGTGCTGTAGCTTCTTCGGCGTTGCGTTCGACGGTGAGCCCTTCGTGGAGCCAGGGCTCTTCGGCCGTCGTGATGAGTGTTGACCCTCTACCTAATGATGATCGCCACCCTTTCCTTTTGCATTACAGTGACTGGCCGTTGCAAGGACACTTCCAAGAGGTGTACAACGTCGCNTATTCTTCGTGTCTGGATGATATGTGGGATGTGTTGGACAAGCGTGCGTTCGTGCACACGCCGGCGGTGCATGGAGATGATTTCTTTTCGGTATCGTCCACGAATGCTAGGAGTTCGTCTGCTGTTTCGCGTGCTGTAGCTTCTTCGGCGTTGCGTTCGACGGTGAGCCCTTCGTGGAGCCAGGGCTCTTCGGCCGTCGTGATGAGTGTTGACCCTCTACCTAATGATGATCGCCACCCTTTCCTTTTGCATTACAGTGACTGGCCGTTGCAAGGACACTTCCAAGAGGTGTACAACGTCGCTAGTGAGATGGCTCTAACCAAGGATGATCCGCCATTGTTCACCCCCTTGGTCTCGGCTGAAGAACGACGCAACGAGCTTCGACTGTACAAGGGCAAGTGCCTGAACTGCTTAAGAGAAGACCATTCCTTCAAATCCTGTAATGGTGGTTTCGTGAACGGCACCGGCTTGCTTAACAGTGAGATCAAGTTCTGTGTGGAAAAAGATCCCACACTTTGGGGTCGGTGGAAAAAGCGCATGATCTCGAGTAAACGTCCTACAGGACGCAACCCACACCGAAATCACTCCTCAGGACGCGCCCGCCGCTCATCTGACACATAGGACACGACACAGTCCTCACACACAGAGCTCTCGTCGGAGGCTTCCACTTCGGCAAAAAGGAGCTGGAGGGGTAAGAAATGACAAGGCGATGGCGGAGTTCAGCCGGTACTACCGTCAGCAACCACCGTGAACCCTTTTGGAGTCTCCCAAGATGTCCGTGTACAGCCTATTTCTTTTGATACTCCCCACGCTCCTTAATCATATCTAGTTCCTCGGCCCGCCTCCTCGTCGTCCGCCTCATCGTCTGCTGGTATTGGACATGACAAACCCATTTCAGCAGTACCTTTGTGATGTGGGCGACAGGGAGGTAAGCCGTCGAGCGGTTCATCCCTGCTCATCTCGTCGTCTCGGGTTACAGAAGGAACAAGAAACTCGTCTTCTACTGTTCGTCAAGATTTTCCTGGTGTTGTCGGCCGGGACTCTTCTCGGACACACACGAGCCTTCTTCTACACTCGTCGGGAACACCGTCGATCCTCCTTCTTTTTCGCAGCTTTCGTTGTCGCGTGTCTGTCCTTCGTTGCAAGCCTTGTCGCAATCCGTACGAGACGGACGACTTGCCGCAATCCCTACCCGCCGAGCTTTTGCGTCATGTTCTGCACTCTTTCGGAGATAAATGTCCACCTTTCCACGTCACCGCGGATGATGTGTCGGTGCCTGTCGGGCGCCTCGAGGTCGACTACATCTCGGGACATCAACTGGTGCGGGGCCGTAGCGGCGTTCTCGCTGTCCTGTACCAGACGTATTGGTTACGCCCAACTACTTTTTCATGGGAACGGGATTCCGACCTTGATCAATTCCGTCGACACATCCTCTTGTGCTGGTTCCGGGAGGTCTGCCAAAGCAAGAAGGGTATTTGTCGATTGACTTTTACCTACATCCGTTCACCTTCGCTTATGGCGTCACCTGGATACTGGTTCGAATCTCCTTGGGTGCACACTTTTTCTCCTGACTTGGACATTTTCCCATGGACACAATGTGTGTCAGTCCTGAGAACACCTCTTGGAGTCGATCTTACCTAAAAGAACCTTGTGACACTTCCATCGAACTACCCATCCTGGCCACAAGAGGTTTCCAGTTGAGGGTAAATTCTGTGGGTGGATAGTGTTAAGGAGGACCCGATTTGCAGGGTATCCGTCGATCGACTTTTTCCTGGGTCGGTACACCTTTGCACATACATACATACATACATACATACATACATACATACATACATACATGCATACATACATACATACATACATACATACATACATACATACATACATATGGCCATGATCAGGATACTATCATCGCCGGAACAAAGGGCCAGCTACGTCAACGGTTCAATTGCAACCTTTGCTGTTCTGTTTTCTTCTTCCTTCCCGCTCGTAATCGGTGATTGGTGAGGCTGACGGGAGGTGTATAGTACAGATATGGTCGATTCGCTTCTATTGCTTTCATGAAGTTTTCTCGCCTGGCGACTCTAACATTAATCGTATCTGCACCTCCACATTCAATATCACCACGGTAGCTATCCTGGCGGAGAAGAGGAAACTTCTTTTTTCTGCTGCAAATACACCACAATTCACGGCACCCACCAGCATTCCATTGCCGGCCAACTAAAAAGGAGCATCAGAAGTCCTAGAGCAGTGGAGGCTCAACTTTGGAGACGCGGCATCGGATAAGAATTCCGGGAAGTAACGGGCGCTACTCCAACACACCACTTTTTTTTTTTTTCGCCCATAATCGGATCCTGTCGTCTGCCCCTCTGGCCCCTATCCTCCACTTCTACTAGCTAGACGACCCAACCGGGGTCAGATAGGAGGGAGGGGCTGGACCCCCCCCTGCGGTTCCTGCCTGAGGTATTTTTATCGCGAGAAGGGTACTACTGTCAAAACGCGAATCCTCGTCTTCACAGATGAGACTAAAAAAGCTGTTCAAATATATGTTAATGTCGATGGGACACCTTGGGGACGGACATGGGATGCGTTCGACCCACGGCCAACCGCTGGCCTTCAGGCACGCACATATCCGACAGGATTCCCCCCTTGACCGAGCTCATGAAATCAAAGTAGGGCACCTTAGTCAAGGACAGACGAAATCGGCGATTGGGGAAGGAAGGGGTGTCTTTGTCCATGTGAGAAGATGAAAGATTCGGTTGCCTCGTGGGCTTTAATGCTACACGACGACGGGAAGTCTATCTAGTATCGCCCCCCGAGTGAAAAAGGTATCATCGCCCTCCTTGGATCCGTCTTGTGTTCCTTCAAAGAGGGCAGCGCCCCGGCTGGGCTGTAAGAATCTCGAGCTGTGCACATCTGTACCGCTGCTGTGCTGATATCAATGGTGACGGTGGTGGTGATTTGTTGCCACCTCGCGACCGAAATATGGGTAAGAAAGTCGCTTTGTCTTGTCTGCCTCCGCACCTGGCGAGCCTTCTCTTCCTCCAGCTCGTGCAAAGCCTTCTGGTGCAGGCGATACGCAGCTGCTTTGCCTGTGGATCCACTGGTGGAATGGGGGGTTCAACGATGTTGTTGTTTGGTTGAGGTGGTGGTGATGGTGGTGGCGACGTCTCTAGTGGATTGTTTGTCTTGTTGTCTTGTGGGTGTTACTGTCGTCGTCGTTGTTGAGACAGGGGCGCACTAATATGTGGTGCTGCTGTCAATACTCAATATACTACTAAATGGCGTAGCATCTTGCATGTTTTTTTACCGCATCTGGGTATACGCTGTAGAAGGGGCACTACCGGTGACAGTTACCACGTATCGCCTGCCGCCGGACCGACGGTATCCGCACAGAGAGAATAGAGTGCAATCTCCGGGTGCACGCACGGCTGTTTTGAAAGCATCCGGTGCACCCTGTTCATCTTACACACCACCACAGCCAATATATATCACTCAAACACGATGAGTGAAGCAAAACGGTGTGAGCGAATAGGTCATCGGAAACATATTCTCCCCAGGCTCTCACCGTCGAATCACTGGGAGGGCCAAGCCTCGATGTTTTGCCCAGGCTTGCAGCTCAGCTTTGGCTTCCTTGGCCGCGGCGTTTTCGTGCTGGTTCGGGTGCCTGCAAGAGAGAGAGAAAAAAACATGTTTTTCCCCGAGATACCTGATGGTCGTCGACTATCGATCGTTCTGGGTGTGCCCCAAGCAAGGTCTGAGCAAGAGCCGACAAAAATGTTCGCGGAATTTCACCGCACAAGTTTGTGCGATGGTTGACCGAATTTCAAAAGCGCACCTCGCTCGCAGATTCCAAAAGAAAGTTCTATCGATTGGAGGACTCGATTGCAGCATTGTGAACTCAAGATGATTGGTGTCCCAGATCGGAAGGTTTCCTCGAATGGTATTCGTTGTTTTTTTGCCGGACCCCAGACAGACGCAGACCGGGATATGTGGTTGAATGGATCTCCTGGGTGAGGCACGTGTTAACATTTGTCTAATAATAGATATGCTCAGAGCTCATTTGCACCCGCCTGGATCGCATTTTTGGCTTCGTGAGTAGACATCTGCGGGGACGGACCCCTCGCCAGACGCTGCCTGAAAAGAACTTAATGGTGCTTGGGAAAGTGAGCAGCCGGGATTCGAACCCGTACGTGCATCCTTCAGCTCCAAATAATAAACCATCAGACAAGTCGGGGGACGGACCCCTCGCCAGACGCTGCCTGAAAAGAACTTAATGGTGCTTGGGACAGTGAGCAGCCGGGATTCAAACCCGTGCGTGCATCCTTCAGCTCCAAATGTTAAACCATTAGACAAGTCAGCGTACCACGAAGCCAAAAAAGTGATCCAGGCGGGTGCCAATGAGCTCTGAGCATATCTTTTATTAGGCAAATGTTACACCATTGAACGTCAGCCGCTGGCTAGTCTAATGGTGTAACATTATCTTATACGTGTAGACACTTCTCAATGTCATGGCGCGACAATATTTTTTGAAGCGCGTATCACCTGTTGACCACAAAAATTTCACGGAGTTCTTCGGGCGAGAGAAGGCCACAATTGCTGCCGTCGGCGGCAACGCAGCCTTCGATACGCTCCGCAAGGATGATGAACCTGTTGTTTGTTCGTTGACGGGGAGCATCGCAGAAAATGTTGGCGTACCAAGTCCAGGATTTGCCTATAAGATGCGAGAGAACGCACGGCGGTGATATCGGCTTCTTACATCATTTCGTTCTTGACTTTTTTTATACGGGGGTGCGATATCGCCGCCCCGTGCGTTCCCTCACACCCTTGCGGTACATGCGGGGGTATCCCAAACATTGTCTGTCCTGTGGGCGCGGTCAGAAACACAGTCTATTCTCCAGGAGACTCGCGTGTCTTTTTCGGAGCGAATGGACACAAAGGTCAACCGAATATCGTCTGTAGGCCAAGCCGTCTCCGTGTCTACGTTGTCTCCGTGTCCATGGCGGCAATACCTTCCACGCAAGGGTATCAAGTCTGACGGTGCCGGTCGCAGCAACTAGTTTGAAGGTGAACAATTTTTTTGAATAATACGGGCTTTCTTGACACATGTTTGGGAAATATGGCGCTGACGGATGGCGGCCGGAAGAAATGTAGGCCCCAAGCACCTCAGAAAGTTGTTGGGGCTTGCGAGAAGTTTCCTAAGGTGGTGAGCTGTCGTGCTGTCATCACAATGAGGTGATCGATACAATGCTGGGAGGTGCCTACTTCGGTTTTGGGTTACGCAGCTTGAGGGTACGGGGTGAACAGTTTCCTGATCTCAGGCCAACGTGCGTGAATGTCTTCACCTTGAAGCTTGTGTGGTCACATGCGATAATTTTTCAAGCAGTGTGCCCGACGCGTAGAACATTCAAAAGGCCCACAATCCAAGACGACAAAGCCCATTGGTCACACGTACTACTTTCGCAGGATATCTGGTACAAAGCTTCTCTATGTCCTACGAAATCCAGCGGGGGAAGATCACGGGGAGGCTTAAAGTAGTACCTGGTGAGTAGTTCGTCGTTGACCATTCCCATGAGGTGCATGGATTCCTGCCTGTTGAAGGGGAGAGTGCTCTTGTTCTGCGTCGTGCGAGCGTTGATCTTGGCCTCGAGTGATTCTCCGTCTTTAGACGGCGAATCGTTTCGCAACGCGCTGATGTGTCGTGTGGAGCGGCGGCGTACAAGTCATGCCATTTCGAGTCGTGACACGAGATACCGCAAGGTCAGAATGGTTCATGTTGATGCTGTTGTGGTTGCTGTTGTTGTTGTCGTGGTATTGTGTGTTGGTGTGTGTTGCTGCTGCCACCGCATGAAAAACCGCTCTTCGCCCAGTACATTATCCTGCATAGCTTTCACGACAAGACTCGAAGCTCCATGGTCACCAGCAAGCACAAAACCAGGTTCAGGCAAAACGTTTGAAGACCCCGTGACCGTCGCACCACGCCTCTGAAGCCACTCGGGAAGAAATATGTTCACCACGGTTCCACCAGAGAGTCGAGAAAAGTTCTTGAAAACAGTTAGCACCTCATCACAAGTCTCCGTGTTCCCTTATCAGGGGTATATTGCCGTGCACCTTCAAGTGCCCACTATCCGCAAGCAGGTCCCAACTGTTGTCAAATACTTCAAGACTTTCCACACGTTTCCGGGAAAAACGGGATCTTATCAAGCTACATAGCTCCAGCAGTATTGCGTTCGGTATTTGGTAGGCGAAGTTGCAATGCACATGTCGATGTGTGTGTGTAGCTTGCGGCCCAGCTCGGAGAGGATTTGGTGTTCTCCGACGGTGTACATGCAGCAAGGAGCCAAGGGAATGGGATCCTGTATAAACCAACGTTCTCCTCCTGCGGTGTTGACCTCTCATTCCTCAGGTTCGACAAACTTGGCAGAATTCATCCTTCCAGAGGGCGCAAGTACAAACCTCAAACTTCCAAGAAGAAGCACGACTTGGTGAACCAACAACAAAGTACAAATATCTAACAATGTGGGCCAACAGATTGCACGTGAATGACGCCATACGAAAAACAGGGCAGATTAACTGGTGGTCCTGTTTTTCGTGAGTCTTAGCGTGGCGTCCTCGCCACGTGTAGAATACGCTTGGTCGTTTTGTCGGATGCCATCCTAACATAACATTGCAGCATCTTTGTTTGGCGACTTCATCGTATGCTCCCTTGTCCGTTCGTGTTCTTCCCAAATGAAAATCGCGACAGCTTGTCACTTTTGCACCCAGCTGCGCCCTTCTTTGTTTCGATCGTACCTTCGGATGTCCGTCATATCGACAACGGTTGTCTGTCTCTCTTTCTCCCGGATCGCTCTAACCTGATTCCAACACCAGTTTCTGTATTCGCGCCTAGCGCAGTCCAGGAGGTCGTTGATCAGCACGTTTCGCAGGGACCGCGATATCTGCTTTCAAAACATCACGTTAACGTGCCACGTCGCCAAGGAGTATCTCAGAAGGGCGAAGAATGTATTGGTTGGCAGCGCCTTGCTCGAAAGGCCGTGTCAAAGGATGCCCCCACACAAATTCCGTTGACTTCAATTTACAGGATAGTCGTCAACAACGATCGCACATCGTCAACTTTGGGAGGTAGCAGCTGGAAGCACAAACCCGCGGATTGTGTATTCGACGGGGGACGAGTGACAACGCACCAACGGGTGGCACTATCCGTCGCAAAAGCTTCAGACACGGATGCATGGTGGGGCTAGCTGCCCATGGAACGCGTGTTCGTCTCTAAACACGTGTAGGTGGTATCATGGATTCATCAATCATGCCCCTTCTAGACCCGGTAACATGATGAGAGGATCCTCTTGCTCTGAAGGTATTTTACCTCCTTGTGCTTGACTCCCCGCCTGCACATCAAAGAAGCCTGCGCTTCGACATCACTGTGCACATGCGCCACTCGCTTCTGCCACCCAGCAGCTAGCTTGACCTTGGCCTTAGGGGCTGGCACGGCATGACGCGGGGGGGACGGGAAGGGGGTGGTGGGAACTCGGGGCCATGCAAGTCCTCATGATCGGGGATCCTACGGGTTCAACATCTCCCAGAAAATCCGGTAACCCGAGATCTGGCGGTTATTACCGTTTCCCGACATGGAAGTGAGGTTCGCCGCCGGATCTCCGTTTCGTGTGGTCCTGCAAAGAAACAAGTTTGTGCGTGCAAGGCGAGCAGTTGTCAATTGTTATTGTTGCATTGTTGCTACGCCTTTGTGTAGCGTCCGAAGAGGTTTTCTACCTATTTTGCTGGTTCTGCCAGTAGTCAAACACGTATATCAAAGAGTGGTAGGACTTGCAGGAGGTGCTGCGTTCGTCCTGGCACCATCATGTTGAAGAGCAGCCGAATAAACTTACCGCCCTATTGCTTGCTATTCGGCCGTTGTCTGACCCCAAGTTTTCCCGATCCCTAAGCCTCACCCGATTATTTTAAATCCGACCGGTAGTGAGGAGCGAAAGGGAATGAATGGTAGACACAGCGAACCCGTCGTACGACCGCCACATTATCTCAAGGCAAGAGCGAAATCGGTCGATGGGAGAAAAGAGACCTCCTCCTACCCTTCTCCGCTCCTAGCCAATTGACTGGCGTTCCTTGAATTCCGGTAAGAGACCCGGTCGACAGGTAGAAAAGGAGGGACGGTCCTCTGAGGGGACCCCTGAAGTTCTCGGTGACATTCGTGTAATGTATCTACCAACGGGCGCCTTGATCCCGTACCGTGCTGTTCCTCCCCGAGCTCGATTTTTCCCAGAGTGCCTAATGCTCTCCCCGTCCGAAGGGGTGCTCGCTACCCCTTCCTCTCGATTGGCTTCATTGCCGTTGTTGTCGTCGTTGTTATTGTCTTTGTTGTCGGTGGTCTGGGTAGCATTGCCGCCGTCAGCCCTTCTAGCTGCGTGGTTACCGGCGGCGTCGCCGGTCCCCAGGAAGATCTTCGTCTTCATGGCCTAGAGGGGGGCGCGACAGCCAGGATTGATTATCACGCCTTGCCAAAGTATGGCGGGGGATACTGTCAACCCGGGGGAGGCACGATTTGTAGGGATTCCGATATGGATGGTGCGTTTTCGTGGTTTGTTTTGGTGGGGTTTCAAAAGAACCTTGCTGCCTTCCAGCATCTCGGGGTGATTGCGGCATCTTACAGTGCCATCTACGTTAGTGTTCCGTGCTAAACCAAAGCATCACCGAAACACTGCGCATTGTTCGTTGTTGAAGTACCATACGCCGAGGGGTTAGGGTTGGGTTGTTTCGACCTCTGCTTGACGCGACAAGGAATAACGGCATCGACTTGCGTGTCGAAGCGCTACCTTGTTTCCCGAAACGCTACTGTAACCTTGGTTCAGGTATTCTTCGTGCAGACCCCAGTGTTGCGAAGCAAGGTGTTTTGTTGTGGGCTTGAGGGTCACGATCACCTGAGCCGTGGTCTGCCCTTGCGCAGATAGGAGTCGCATCTCCTTGAGGACTCCTTCTACTTGGACTGGGTCGAAGTTGTACATGTCTCGGAGGTGTGCGGAGTACATACTGAACCGTCTCTCATCTACCATGTGCACGTGCCTGTGGTACGGGGGGGGTGTTACGATGCCACCACGACGTCCGGCGTAGGGATTCCGATCGAGGGTTGCGTTAGAATCAGCGTATCACGCGAACGAAGTCGACCCGTTTCAGGGGCTACCACCACGGTTCAGAGCAAGTGTCATGGACACGAGTGCTCTTGTGGTTGGAGGTCGCATTTATCAGGCGTGAGAAAAGTGCGGACCTTGTCAAATACCCGCTCTCTCTCCCTCTTTCTCTCGCTCGCTCTCTATCTCTCTCTCTCTCTATCTATCGTTCAGTATTGCACACTGCAGACAGCGAGACAGGGTACGAAATTGCAGCCAAGCAGTGTTCTGAGCGTTTCAAGTCTGTCTCGAGAGCGGCAATCTACCAAACCCTCAACCCTCCAACACAGCACATAGGCCACGATAGCATGGAGACATCGGGATACATACCTCAAGTTGTATCACCCATCGCCAACACCTTGAAGACATAAAACGCAGCACTAGATCCACAGCGGCACCGAAAGCATCAAAACAGAAGGCGGCGTCCGACCTTGTCCACTTGTTGATCAGCGCCCGTTTTCTAGCCTTGGTGACGTCGCGGTAGCTGGTGAACAGCCGCTGACACTTGATAATCCTGTCGCGGTAGTAGCTGATTCGAGTCCGGAACAGTGTGCGAGTGCCGGCCTGCCATGTGACCAAACCGACCATCGAGCATTGTGATCGTTCATGCCATCCATCGTCTGGATTGTTCAGGATATCAATTCTATTGTCGCGAACAATAAAAACAGATTCAGTGGCTTCCTTCGATTGTGAGTGAACCTGTCACACGGCGGAAGCGTTAGATGGGTACACATTGCATGGACTCGTGCTTAGTTCAGGCCTACTGTAGAGTTATTTTCCCTGAATACGACAACCGGAAGCGCATCATTAATTCACTTTCGTGCCCAATTATCCTCCACATGTGTCCATGAAGAGGGCATCTTGAGGCGTGGGAAATAAAGCCCTATGCTAGCGGGAGACAGCTTAAGCAGGAGAAATATCGAAGGTAGTACGCAGACGACATGGTAGTCGACAAGGCAGGACGGGCGGGAGCTGCACCCACCCTCAAGGCGCAGCGGATGAGATCGGCGGCTTGTGTCTTGTGGCGCCTGGCCACGGTCTTCCTCGCTACGGCCGCCTTTCGCCGCATGCTGAACACGATCGTTCGCACTGCTGGAGTGGACTCTCGAACCTTGGCTATGGTGCGTCGTATTCGATTGAATCGCCATACTCGCTGGAACAGATTCGCGACATGGACGTGTCCATGACCAGGAGGCGGAAGGTGTAGAAGGAACACAGCTCCGAACATCTTATCCGTTTGAGAAATGACCAAACATTGTCGAGTACATCCAAAGTTCCAACGGCCAAAGTGCGCTGCAGCAGTATTGCGCAATTCAGAAACCACTGTCGCCGTCATCGACAGCCAAAACGAACTTACGCTAGCCCCCATGCGTTCTCAAGTGACCGATAAGTACGGCATGACTCAGATAGTGGCCTGTTTCCTTGTCCGAAACTCAAATAACCAACCGCAAGAATCGTTTACCACGATCAACACGAAGCTGAGCATGCACGCAGAACAATGGAAAGGAAGGTGCTTCAGGGACGGAAAGGTGGCTGTTGTTTTTTCCAAGCTGGCGGCACGCTTTAGCACCAGAAAAGTACAAACGATTTTCTGTTGTAATCAAGGCTGTTGTTCTACCTTGAACCATTTTCCGCCAACAACAGCCGACCAATACCCAACTCTAACTGGAGGTACGCCGACACATGTGTGCGGCCCCAAGCCCGCCTTGTTCTATATACCGCCCTGAGTTAGAATTTCGTAGCTGAGAATTTGGGTGCGATTCGGGATGACAGGGGTAGGGATACCTGTACAATGCGTGCGCAGTGATCTTTCCGCTCTGCCTGGTGCTTCGCCGTTCTCTTCTCGTCAAACCGAACCTTCCAATCCGCGAACTGTCGCACAAGGTCAGGTGACGGCAGCCCATATAACAATTGGTCTAGAGCACCGTTTCATGTTCTGTCTCAAGTGATGCTTTGTTGCCAACAAGCTTTACGGCGACGTCTCCGACGACCCAACGGCTCTGACGTCACCCTTCACTCAACCAATATACGCCCGTCTCGGGGACAGTGTTTCTTCGCCTTAGGATATTTCCCAGGGCACTCACGCCCAATGACAAGTATACGCGAGATCTCGCAAATTGTATGGGGCGATTCCAGAACAACATAAACTATAGGGGGACTGCACCATATTTCGAGAGGATTTAGTAGCCTGTTCTGCCATCAATTCCTTACCCCAACGTCACAGGCTCTACCTTCCGACAACATAACGACCGCTCACCCCAACGGCGCAGTAAACGTATGTGATCAGCTTTTCGGCCCTCTTCTTCTCCAGCCGCTTGTCCCGTCGGGCTTCGTGTTGCAGAACTGCAGAACGCTCCCTGACCTGTTTGTTTCGCTCGTCCTCGATGGCTCTGACTCGTAGGTTGGATACAGCAAGTAAAAGAACACGTGGTTGTTGCTTTCCGTTTCACTTGGCTTTTTTCTGCTTTCGTTGTCGTTGTCGTTGGGGGTATTGTTGTTAGGGGAAGGGGTGGGGTTGACGTTGACCTTGGTAATGTCCGTACGCTTGCGTTCAGCCAGTGTTCACTGGTTCTTCATCCAGTCAGACTCACTCCTTTGGATCCCGCACCTATAACTCGTATTTGTGCCTGAACTCCAGGCCGAGCCTCTCGACTCTCGGCCCTCTTAGGTACCACAATATTTTCATGAATAACCACTCCTACTGAGTCTTCTACGGAGCGGCCAACTTCCAGGGGAGGGGGGAGGGCAACATGATCCCCACCATGGTGCACGCCTTTGACAACCCCCTGAGGAAGAGTCGACAGTCCTTCGTCCCTTGCGAACTACTGAAAAGGCCAAGTCGCGAACCTAACACGCGCTGTCTGACAGTACTGCGACTAAGGGGGTCGAGACTTGCCAACGTTCTTCCCCAACACTACGGGGGTGGCCTAGAGGATGTAGAATTTCTTCAACAGTAAGTTTGTCTCTCCTTCGTGCGCGTGAGCCGGACTCATCCCAAGACGGCTCCGTTCTATCGTGCCAGACTGCCGTCGAGGTGCTTAGCGTCCTTGCGTGCGACTCTCATTCGCCCAAACCATTGAAATTACACGCGAGAACGACTTATTGCAACAAGGTGTCGTGAGCCAACTGTTCTACCGTTACACAGAATGTTCAGAGCAGAGTACACAGAACAACACAAAAGTCGCGAGTGTACTCCTCGCGCTCGTACTTTATACCTTTTGCGCCGTAGGACTTCCTGGGCACGCAGCGTCTGAGCCGCCAACCGGTCACTGGCGCTGACCGGTCCGGCTGCTCTTCCCGACACCGATTGCCCCGCAGCCCCCCCGCCTCCTCCGGTTCCGAAACCCCTGGTACCCAAACGGTGAGCTTTCGTATACGTGGCCTGCTCCTTGTGCTGCTGCCAACAGCTGTTGCTGCCATCATCATGAGGGACTCCTTGGCCCGCGGGTTCGGTTGTAGCGGTGGAAATGCCAGCGCTTCCCACTAACTCGTTGCTGCCGATGCTGCTGCCGTCTCCCGAAGGTTTTCGACCGCCGCCGCCGTCACATCGGTTATATCGCTTCGACCGCTTCGAGAAGTACTGCCGGACCCTGGCCTCCAGAGCGCGCCTTGCGTGGGGACATGCGCGCAGGTCTGTAATCTGAGCCTCTATTTCTTTGGTCACGCCGCTTGTCCTGCAGCCCAGGTACGGTCACGTGCGGATGGAGAGGCCGAAACAAACACGTTAAAACAGAGCAGGGAGACCCAGGCAGTGCTCGTGCATAGCAGAGTTTGTACCTTTAGAGTTGTAGTTCGCGGGGCGCTTACGTGAAATATCCCCTAGGCATTTCGCGAATCCTTGTCAACGCCCACGCCCGTCTGGAACGCTTGGTTGGGCGGGAGACGGCATACCTTGTGGTATCCCGTGTAGTGCTAGCGCTTAGAGCGCACGAGATCTGTCGGGCAAAACTCGCGGAACAGTCTCGATGTACCCATTAAAAGAAAAAAACGCAAAATAAATCGTTTGGTCCAGTCACTCACGCTGTGTTCTGATGCCCGCCGTGGGGGGGCAAGCGCATGTCCCGGTGCCTCCCACGGCGTCTAGGTGCAACGCTGTCCGCCTTATCACGATGCAGGGCCGCAACTTTCACTCTGGGCAACCGGACGCCCTTCTTTTTTGCTTCGAAGATGTCGACTTCGGATTTCGACGTGGACATTGTTCTGGCTCGGGTGGGCATTGATTTGAATGTCATTGCGCAGCCCCCCCCGGTTGCCCCTGAGTTTGTCTTCGAAGCACGCACTCCACCAGGCGACGAAGCGCCGTGGCAACCAATCGCTCTGTGATGAGTGCCGTGCTGCCAAAAAATGTACATTTCCCGCGCGAAACACGAGCGGAAATACCACGCAAGAACGAATATCAGGTCTACGCCAATAGGTTTCGAGCCTAATCCCAACACCGCACCCTTCTACCACCCACAGCTGTTCGGGGTCCCCAACGCTGACAGGAGACAGTAAACCGTTACATACTCAAGCTGATGAGACACGTGTAGTGGAACAAGGCCTTAGGCACCCACCGAACCGAACGCCTGGCACGAAGACGACATATTGTTGTTCCAGCCGTCGCTGGTCTCGTCGCGTCTGACGAGGCTATCCTCGTCGTCTCCCGAAAGAGACGACTCACTCATGTCGCCGTCGGAGAAAGCTTTTGCGAAGTCGGCGGCCCCCTGCTGCCCGTTCACACCATGACCCATTCCGCGGTGAATTCCTAGTCGTCCCCCTCCCCGCGCTCCACTTGAGGTATCCATGCCGGTTCTCGTGGGATGGGCTGTTGCTGGAGGCCGGCCCATACAAGTGCGTCTTTTGGCGCGAGTTTTCTTCTTGGTGCTAGTAAGCTTAAGGGGCTTGATCTCGAGGTTGAGAGATGTTGTCGGACCACTCCTTCGATAGTGGACGCTCTGCGGCAACCAGACGGGGTGGGTACGCCGCGCGGCTGGGAGGAGGGGTTGAAGCCATACAAGACGTTGTCAGGCTTGTTGTTAACATCGGGTGAATCATGCTGTCTTTGAGCCATCCGCGAGGCGACATAGTCTATATCTGATTTGAAATATTTGATTGACATTTCGCTAATTTTATCGAAAGCGAATCTGGTCGATGCTCTGGTGGCACTGACATTCCATCCAACACACAGCAGTGGTAAACGTTGATCACGCGTCAAATGTGTGAAGGGTACACACGCCGGACGCAATGTCACTCCTGCTCCGAATCCCTCTGCGGGCTCGCCGAGGATACAGTGTGCTTGGACGAAGGCTTGACTCGATCGTGGCGTTCTTAAACCCACGCGAGAACCCCGCAGCACGCGTGCGTTTACACACAAGGCACGAAATTGGACGCGCGACTTCCCAACAGACTCGCTGTCTTCCTGTTACGAAAGCAGACGATTCTCATAAGTCTAGTCTCAGAAATAGACTACATAGTCAGGTCAAGGGTCTAGGATCATTCGAGATGGAGTCCCAGAGTTAGAGTGCCTATCTGTGCTGCCCTGATTCTCGGGGAAGGTGGTCTGCCTGCAATGATGCAGATGATGTCTGTGGGTTACAGGCTCACACATGAAAGCGCTGATGGACTCTGTTTTCTGGGAGGGGCACAAGAGTATGGTTGGAACGTGAAACCTGGCGTGGTGTTGAACCGGGTCACACATGTGTCCGGTGTTCCAAGAGATGGTTTGGAGATGACTTGTTTGGTGCTGCTGACTTGTTTGGAGCTGCTAGCTAGTACAGGTGCGCGTGTTCCACATGTCTCATGTGATGGGTCTTTGCCAGCAAAGGTTCACGATGATCGAACAACACATGAAATGTTATTGCGCCGCATCCCAAAACACCGCGCGTTGCGCTTACGTCTTTTGACGCTCCGATCGAGCAAATTCACCTTCAACTATTCCGGCTGGTGTCTATGGCGTTGGGGGTCAAGAGTCGGCCCGTAGGCACACCCCCGTGTGCGAGCGCATGCGTCTAGAGTACTACGCAGTAGTGCCCACGTTGCTGTAGAAGCGGCGCAATGACTTTGCCACGAAACGTTCGACGAAATATTCAATTCGTCGACGGGTCTGTCGATTTCTTCTGAGCCCTACCGCCTACCGCCTCCCCCCGATTTCTCTCTATCTCTCTCACTCTGCTCTCCCTACCATCCGGGAGCTCCATGTATGCACGCAATCCATACACATACTGCATTGATACATGTACGCGTCAACCACTGCCAGACTTGCCTCTGAACGAAAACGGAACAATCGCGCAAAGGATTGAGGTGGGAAACACATCCGCCTCTCTGGCACACCCGCACTTCACTCAGCACACGACAAACTACCGAGATAGATACACAGATGTTTTGTGTTTTCAACCGCACTAAGACTGACGTCTTTTCATTGGTCAGCCGGTTAGAGCGGTCGATGCTAATAATAAAAACACACACACCTTACCTACGATCGACAGTCAATTTGAACACTTTCTCTGCACAGATGAGGCCCGTAGCATACCGGAGCCCTCAAAAACGTTATATAGACTAAAAGGATGTAGCCGCCGGCAACCCCCGCGTGGGTGTCGTCGCTGAAAGTACGACGCGTACAATTGTAGTTAGGACTTTAAACAAAAACGCCAGGTGTAACATTTACTCTCCAGATGGAAGAGGCATGGTGTTCGCCACACATGACGAAAGCTGGAAAGGTGGGATACCTTCTCCCTTCCCTTCCCTCATCCCTCGAGATACTTCCATCCATTGCAGCAGTACCACCGCACTCGCTACTCCCTGCCTCCTGCTGCCATTGTCCTTCTCGTTGGCAGGCATGGCATCAACAGACTCAGCCTTCCCTCCGCAAGTCCCTCTTCCCGACTTAGCACGTGGTCGCGTCAAGGAATTGCCCAAGGATTTTCTGGTGGTCAGAGCCTTACACTCCACCGCCACGATTTTTATCCACTGGAAGAACTGGGCCTCTGATAGCCCCGATGCCTCCTGTGCCGAGGGTTCCCCGTCAGCACCTAGTGCCTCGTTCATGTCGCTCGTCCTCTCGGTGAATCCGTCTAGATTGCTCGTTGGTGGCTTTTGCACCCTCGCTTGTCGCCGGGAGCCGTCTCCTGCTCGAATGATCCAAACGAAGATGAGTTCGCAGGGTAGATACAGGGAATGCACACATCACTCTTCGATCGGCCTCAACCTTACTTTCTAGCCAAGCGCATACGCTGGTCTTGCTGTCCAGAGCGGTGCTAGGGCACGCTGGCAACCGCTACATATACGTGTGAGTGTGAGCTAAACGTGAAGAGTCAGCCAGGGATGTTTACACTAGGAGAGGATTTGGTGGTGGCGCACTTTTTTGCGTTTGGATAATCACGAACGGACGTACAGTAGACTAGACTATATGTACGTAAAGGAGCCCATAGGAGGAGGCCGACTGCAAAGAGAAGGATGGCCAGAATGGCCAGAAACCCTCACCCGCTTTTGCTCTTTCGGGGCAGACGCCGCTGAGCCCGAACCCCCTGGCGTCGATGGCCAAGTTGGACTCCACACGTCTCAGCGGAAACGCCTGGGTCCTACCCAAGTATACCGTGCGTTTTCCCCTTCCACTGCCACCCCCGCCGCCGCCGCTGGTGCTGCTGGTGCTCGTGCGGCGAGAGGGGGACGGCATCCGGTAGCCCTCGGCCCCTAAGTCGGACCTGAAGTACAAGCTGCACCCGTCATCGTCCTGCTGAGTCGCCCATCTCCGGCTGCCTGAACCTCTGTTGCTTCTTTCCCCGTAAATAGTGCTTCTCCTGCTACCCGCCCCGGTGTTGCCTCGTCCCTCTCGTGCCGCGTTGGCTGCATTGTCACTCCGCCGCCTTGCCACGACAAGTTGTTCCCCTCGACCTGTCGCGTCCGGTCTCGCGGTAGCCAAGTCTTGAAGCGTCAGAGCCCGCAACTTCCCCTCTTCCGTGGGTGCCGGACTGCTCTGTAGTTCGGCATCGAGAGTCTCCGTGTCTTCTGCAGCAACTCTTTCCTTGGCTCCCTTGCTATCGCCACTGGCGGGACTGCCGGCTTGGTCGGTGTGACCGAAGGTGCTCGCGGATGAGGGTTTACGTTGCAGAGTTGCATCTTCAGGGGAAGCAGACCCTCGACAAGATGAGCTCAACTGGCGATCCTTCCCGCCCTTGCGGGGTTTCTTTGTGTCCGAGGCACTAGAAACTCCGCCAATGTTAGAGTAGCCAATATCTTCGTCACTAAGCCCAAACACCCCCGGAAACGCGATCTGTGAGCCAAGCCAATAGCAGGGTGTGCATGAAGCGGAGGAATGGAAATCAAGACGGACACGCACGGTGTTATTAACGTATAGAGTAAATGAAGCCCACGGTTCGGGTGCGTCGCGAGCAACGGTAACCCTCCTCGGGCCATGTTGATGGTGCCCGAGAACACGGCTGACAGCACGTTCTACCGTGAACCTCCATGGCCGCTGTCGTCCAGGGTAGTAGTGTACTTCAAGCACAAAGGAGAGCCCATGCTATAATATCAACCTTCCACAAGTTGGTCTTAGGGCTTGAACGACTGCAGCAACCGCGAGAAAGTTGGTTAGGCTTCAATATACCACGGCTGAGTGCCAAACCTGCTCCGTAGGTGAGCATGCACCAATGCTGAGCAATGGTACCAAAGTCGAGGTCGGGGAAGCATGAAGCAGGAGGTCATGAAAGCATGACAGCACGTACCGTTTTGTAGGCGTCTAGGATCTCCCTCGTTGACACCAATCCCGGCCGTAGCTCGAAAGAGTCGCAGAACCGAAAAACATCGCACAGAGTCATCATCGTCACAGTACCCCTGGTTGCATGCATGCGCAGGTAGAAGGCAGGCCGACGAAAACAATGAACATGCTATGTTGCTAGTCTCGTTTAGCATGTCATATACCGCGCTTCAGGCATTTGCGCGTTGCCCAGTCCTACAATAGATTCTAATCTTTTGCCAGGTATCGACTACTCACCTTAGGGAGAGTGAGGGGCGACACCGTCCGTTTGAGTTCGTGGCTCAACCACTCTGATAGTGAAAGCTCTTCTTTGGCTAGGCATATTCCAGAAGGGAAACTTACGAGTCTCTGTCTGCAGCGACTTTCTGTATGGCGGAACGGTTTGCACACCTCTAACATGAAAACCGGCCCATACCTGGTGGAACGGCGCAAGGTATCGTAGCCTAGCTGACTGACTGACACAACGTGCCCCTTTTTTCATTACGCTACTTGTAGTAATAATAATCTTGGCCCGGAGCTGACACCGCCCAACCACAACACGCCGTTAAAAAAACAGGGTTTTCAGCGACATGTCCTAGCCTTGCCAAAGAGACTATCTACGATGCTCCCTGAATCTTCCTCTACAAACCTCTAGCATTGCCAAACGCCTGGAAGACTATCGTGCTCACCGCTCGCAGCCTGTTGATTTGCGAGCAAACTTGTTAAACATAGCATGCAAGGACTGGGCGTTTTTCTCCAACACCTGCCGAATGAAAAAGAGAAGGCCAAGCGTGTTAGTAGTCCGTTTTCGTCTCGTTCATAACCGACGCCTAGGGCGGGCGTGTTGGTTTGTTCCTTTCCCAGACACGCCGGAAAATGGCGGGGCGAATGCGCCTGTGCACAGTCCAAACATTCGCTTCACAGACAAGTTACACCGGGTGCGTACTATAAACCGGGGTTCGTTTTCCCTCCCCTCTCCATCTTCCACGCGCATTTCATATGATCTCTTTTTCGAGCTTTCATGCATCCAGTCCTGCCCATCGCAAAACGTAAACACAGTCCTGCCGTGTCTTTCGCTCATTTTCCCTCCTACTTTCGGTTATCCATTGCCTACGCCTGTGCTTTGTCTGACTGCGTAGAGTCGCATACAAGTAATCGTGATAACTCTTCTCCAAAAATGATGTTTCTAGATTCGACGCCACTCTCCTACTGTCCATACCTCGTGGACACCGCTCCGCCTTCCTCCTCCGCCCCGGCCCCCAAAATCAACTTCTACGTCCAGCGTCTGCGCCATCTCTCCGGGCATTGCCCCGTGGCCAGCACTGCCGCGGCTTTGCTGCACCCCTTCCGCGCGGTGTTGATCCTCATCACCACCTCGATGGTCAATCCCGCTTCCGCCTGGAAAACCGGCGCTACCCATCTCAGGGCGCCGTGCTACTCGGCAATTAAGAGGAAGTTCCGTTTCGTCTTGGTATCCGTCCCCCGCAGCCACTTCGTCCGAAGCCCCGGTCGCGTGATGCCCCGACGACCGTAGCCCCTCCCCGCTCCTCGTCCGCCTACAGGGGTCCCCTCCACCTCCCGTGCCCTCTTCGCCCATCGGCGCGTGCGACTGCTTTCGCCCTCTGGAAACCGGCTCCACCACGCTATTTTCCTCGAGTTGTGCTCCAGAGCCTATCGAACGGGACAGGGGAGCAACCGACGGGCTAGACGCTGACGCTGCTGCTGCTGCTGCTGCTGCTGCTGCTGCTGCTGCTGCTGCTGCTGCTGCTGCCGCTGCGGCGGAGGGTCTGCGCGTCGGCACAGTCGTTCGAAAGCCGTCGGGCGTTAGTATCGGCCCCCAGTCCCCCCTCTCGTCAGAAGCGCCTGAGCTGTTGCTGGTCGCCCCGCGACTACGGTGCCGCTGGTGCTGCGATCCCCTTCTTGCGTCCAGTGCGGAAGCTACTGCCGCCGATCGAGGCGAAGTGCGCTTGCTGACCGAATTCATTGGCGTGGCGATACGGCAATGTAAAAGCTCGGCGGGGGTAACAGGCCCACCAGTGTTGGTCCCAGGGCCGTAAGTTTCGGAGCCCTGCCGTACGGCCGCGGGCAGAAGCTCTCGTCCCACGGTGGGTGCGCATGGTGCGAGAGGTTGTTCGGTCATGGCCAGGAGGACGTTTCGTACAGCCGAAGCGTTTAGGGCGCTCAAGTTTGCTGCTGCAGCCACTACTTCGTTGCGAGCCAATGATGCCTGATTCTCCCCACCGACGGCAGCGCTGGAGGTCTTCGCTGCGTTTCCCCTGTCGGAATGGGACGGGGTCAATAGAGAGGACAGCAACGTGGTCACGGTCATAGGGTCAAGGGCCACCTGGCGCTCGCATTTTCTCGGCCGAGCGATGGCGAAAGAGACGGCTATCGCTGCCGAAGGCGTCCGTGGTCGCTGTCGATGTTGTGTTGAACTACTCTGGAATGGCGTATTGTCAATGTTGTTGGCAATGACTGTGTCGACGACGTGATTTCGGTGTGGATAACCTTTGGACGCAGCAGGAGAATCAATGATTTGGTATCTTTCCTACTCGCCAGCACTTGGGAATCAACATGGATGCAAGAAACCGCCAAACAGGAGTTTCCTCAAACAATGCACTTCTTTGCCCCGTCCTACATCACAACAATTCGTAGTAAAGTTTGTGTCACGCACCCCGCCCGGAGAACCAAGAACACCTATCCACGCAACGTACCTGCGGCGGGTGTGGCGTGCCTTGGACAGGATAAGGAGCACAAACGCCATCCCTTCCACTCCCACTCGGTCCGATCGCGCGTGACGAGTACACAACGAGGTAGTCTTTGCCGTCGCGTTTGCACCGACCGCCAGCCGCCCACAGTCTGGCCGCTCGCATCTGTTTTTTTTCCAAGAGGTACCACAACATGCGACATCGACCATGAAATATTCTTGGCGCAGTAGATGCGGGGTGCGAAAGGCAACGTTGTAGCGTACAACAATGATTTACCAAAGGTTCGACTTTCGTCTACGCAAGACAAAAGACGATCCGGAGTTGTCAGAGGAAGGGTGCTAGAACTTTTTTCATTGCAGCCTTCCTCAAGTCATGCCCCAAGAGCAAGCGCGTCCTCTGATCCGTAACATTGTGACATTCTCTGAAACCAAGCGGCTAGACGTAACGTGAGTCACACTTGTCTGCTCGGATCCGATTTTCCTTCTTGTCGTTCTCAAGCCCGTCGGAGGGCAGGTTACTTTCGATCGGCCTCAACACTGCCTCGTGGATGCTTCTTTGTTCCTCCCGTCGGTGCCCTGTGTCGCCTCGCTTCCCAACCCTGAAAGCTATACCATCGCCGCCGCCGCCGCCGCCGCCGCCGCCGAACAACCAATAGAGTTGTTTACGCTTTGCTGCGTACTACTGTGGATCGACCGCAATATCACTGAGTACCGGCGTGAGAAGCAACACCAGTAAGAAAGGTAAGATTGTCTCTCACCTTCGGCTGCCCACGTCCACCATCCCGCTGTACCTGTGTTTCCGACACAGCCTTGCCATTGCCTTAGGACCGATGTCTCCGTACCGAGCTGGGTCCGAACAGCCAACCGCTTCGCACACCTTCTGCGGGATGGGCACAGCAGCAGCATCGGCGAGCCCAGATCCAACCTCGCGACTGACGACGCGCCCAGACGTATCCTCCTCCCCACACGCTGCGGCGGCGGTAGGCGAGCACTGTTGATCAAGTCCGGCCAAGCGTTCGACATCTTCCCATCGCTTGAAGGCTAGGTCTACGTCCGCATCTATGACATGGATCCCGTCCGTAAGGCGAGATCTCTTGATGAATCTTCGTGCTGTTGACAGCGAGATTCGGAGCTCTGTTGTCGCCGCCGAGGTCGCCGCTGAGGAATCGTGCACGATGTCAATCGTTTGTGGGCCAGGGCTGCCTCCTCCTTTAACCCACGCGGTCGCCTGTCGATCTGTTCCGTTGCCTTCCTCATCCCATCGTTCTCGGGCATCGTTGCCGTTCTCGTTTTCGTTGTGTGCTTCGACAATGGCCGCGCAAGCAGCTTCTCGCTCCCTCTCCGTGGCGATCGTCCAGATCACGGCCTCGGTAACAAGTGCAGTCCTCTCTGACAAGTCTTCGTCCCAACCACGGCCGTCCACCCTCGCCCCTCCTCCTTCACGCTCACCATCATTTTCCTTCTCCCTGTCCCTGTCTATCGCTCGATCTTTTCGCGCCTGCTTGTGCGGCCCTTCTTTCCTCCCTCCCCTCGCCGTCCTTCTTGACCTCCCCGGTGCCCCCGGAGCCGGCTCGACCGACCCACCTGGCGGACACTCACAGTTTTCCATACCACCTCGACGGTCGCCCGCGTGGCCGATGCAGCCGCCTCGAACGATGATAGACCGGATAATGCGGCCACAAGTGCGGCGGAAAGCCCTGCCCGACCCGAGGCAGGTCCACACCTTGGGTCCCAAGGAGCGCTCCGCCCGAGCCAGCCATTCCTCCACGCGATCCGACTTTTTCGTAGCGTGTCATGTACGTTGTGAGGGCGGGGTTTCGTGTTAGGGGGAGGGGTCCGAACAAGAAACCGTGTCCCGCATGCACGACACGGGGGGATTGACAAGGTGGTGCTTGAACTACTTGTGTCTTTTGTATGAGTCGTACCCTACAGCTGCAAACCAGTTGTTGTTTTCGGGCTTGAAATTGGGTACTATCATATGCACCATGCCAATAGACGCAACCGTAGACAGCAGTGCTTCAACCGCAAGACGTTACAAGATGAAATCAAACCGACCTGCTCTGGTGTCAGCCTTCCCGCTCTGGAGGCATCGTCGTCGGCGTTGTCGACGTTACGGGATATGCTCGCTCCCTCGCTCAAAGCAGCTCCAGAGGCGGCCGGAACCAGTGTCAATCGTGAGGTTTCCCCTGCCGGTGAGGGAGGCGTTCGGAACGAGGACACCGGCAACGGGGCAGCCGGTTCGTGCGCCTTTTCGGCCCAGAGAGATCGTGGGCGACGGCGGCGTGACTGTGAAGCTCCCGTGGTATCGGTTGAGTTGCTGGCGATGACGGCGGCGGTGATACCATCGCGGGGCTTCTTCGTGGACTTTGCGTTGCCAATCGCAGCGCGTGCGGCAGCGTTTGGGGCGCCGATTGGAGAAGTGCGTGCGTCCGCGGCCCTTCTCTCCGCGTCTGTGGTGCTTGCGCTAGGTCCGGCAGCTGCGATGGTGCTAGCAGTGGTCCCGGTTTCGACATCGGCAGGATGAACGATCTTCTCCGAAGCCGGAAGAGAGGCATCCCGTCGGCGTGCCTGCCGTCGCTTCCCCTGGAACTCCCGTTGCCTCGCCACTTCGGGGTGCAGGGCATCGATCAGCGGAGACCGCCGCACGATGCCGGGCGCTCTTCCTGTGCGGTGTAAGAGGTTCAGAGGGAAGGATGAGGCTGATGTCAATCAAGGGTGTCGTCAAGTACCTGTGTTGGCTTGACACCACCAGTCGTAGACTTTGGCTGTTGGTTTAGTTACGGAATGGACAGGGTGAAGGTGGCCAACGGCACGGAGCACATTCCGGTCCACCATGCTGGAAATATGTCCGACAGAAATCACAAAGTCAGATACAAGGCGTCAGTCACCACTGGCCTCTCAAAACATTAATACCACTAGCTGAGCTATTTCAACAGCTACATGCAATAATCGGCGTCATGTTCGACAAACTTTCGAGATGTCTCGAGGGCTGCAGTGTTCTAGAGTAGGGGGAACTAGCCACTATTAGTGACCAGATCGAGTCTTAAAAAGGCGAAGTCGAGGGAAAGCTGACTGAAGAACTCGCCCTGAACAAAGCAGCTGCACGGAATGATTTTCGGGAAGATAAACTATGGTGTAGGCTGTATCCATCCGTGAACGGTGGGTACGGGGCATAACATTGATGGGAACGTAGAGGAAAAGCCTCTCCGCCAACCGTCCAACGAAACTACTTGGTTCGCACGCGGGATGATCAATTACGCCCGACAACTCACGGGAGGGGGTAGGTGCCGCGCCGCGTTTGCTCTCTCCGGGCGGACGCAACCGTTTCGGGGCACAAGCGCTCCCGGGCCTTGGCCAGACGAATTCTACCTTGACCTTTGGAGACAACCGTCTTCGGCGCACGTGCATACGGAAGGTGTGCGAGTGAGGCGGGCGTGGGCTGCTCTGCTACGTGTTTGAAACTCGATTTCTGTACGTCGGCGAGAGCATGCGTCACGGCTTGGACGGTGATGAAATAGTAGATTTGCCTTTATTCGTGACCCCATGTCCAAACGGGAGCAAGCGTCCCGCTTGGAGCTTGCTCACTAGAGTTGGTGCAAGGATGGCGTTTTTTGAGACCTTCGTCAAGCCGAAAATGGCCGACGCCTACGGAGAAGACTAGAAACCAGGCTTCATGTGGGAACGCGGCGATACGATATGCTCGTATAACTATGCTTCGGAGTGGCCTACAGTAGTTGAAACCACGCAAGGTATCTAGGGCCGAACTAAAGTAGTAGCATAGAATACCTGTGAGTTTCAATGGGGAAAACTAGATCAGGCATGCCCTGTCCCGTACCTGCCGCTATTTATACCCTTCTCGTTGGCGATGGCATCACTCCCGGCTCCGACCTCCTTTGTTATTCCCTGGGATGTAACACCGACGCGTCCAGCGGAGACTTTTGTGGTCGGCGGAGCATCCGTACATCCCTCAACACACGGTGGCGATTGTCCGGGCGCGGCGTTGTTGCGGTCACGCCGGGGCCTCGTGCCCACCGATACCCAGCTATCGCGGTGCATCAAAACCGACGACGGTGAATTCCCGCTAGCACCCGTTGCTTCACCTCGACCGCCTCCTGATTCTACCTGTGCAGATCCGCCGTCCGTGGTCGAATCGCGGTGCTGAAGCAGCTCGTCCTTACTGCCCTCCCCTTCGGCTCTGGGCTTGGTAATCTGAGGGTCATCCCGCCAAGGGTCTTCGGCGGGCGTAGTCTGGGGTACCGTTTGAGACGGTGTGGGTGTCTTGGGTGGTGCTACGCAAGCCGGCGGGGAGCTCCCGCATGCCTTTTCGCCTTCGCTGCCGTGTCTCTCTCTCGGCCTTCCCTCGCCTACAGTCTCGTGAGACGCCGTCCCCGCGTTAATTTCCTCGTCCGCCAGAGCAGCCTTGTTGGGGGTAGTACCAGCCTTGAATTCCCCGTGGCTGATTGGTTCAGGCGACACTTGCAGCACGCTGCTGGCCGGATCTCCATCGTAGTTTTCCCTAGCTGAGACTGACTCCTCGACCCGAGCCATCTCTGCCGCGAGGTGAGGTAAGCCGGTGGGCTTATCACCTTCGCTGCTCCTTCTAGCCCTTCGTCTGGCTGGGGCTTGAGACCGTCCGTCTCGTGCTTCCCGCTCGTCCATTCCTGACCCCTCGACCTCATCCTTTTCTTGGTGTCCATGCTGCACGCCGTTGGGCATCTCCTTTTCGTCGTCCTGCCTGTCGTTGACGAAGCCAACGCTTCGCTCGGGTGGCGGTTCTCGGCAATCCTGCCTATACGCACGGTCCACGGAAAGTTCGGTCGCGGGTTCCGGTACCGTCACACTTTCAGTTGCTTCACCGCTGTGTCGGACACTGGCGCCACCGCCACTAGCTAGGGGTTCCGACGGCGTCGTATCGTCGTGTTTCTCGCTCGAATCCACCATCTCGCCGGGGCTCTTTTCGAGGAGATCACTTGCGTCCGTGTCCGACATCTCGAAGGAAGAAGGAAACTCGGCCCTACCTTCCTCCTGCCCCTTGCTGTCGTCGCCGATCGCGTCTTCCGCATCGGAAGACTGACTGTTTTGTCGGGAGCGGGAGGGAGGTGTGTTTGACCACAGCCAGTTCCCAATCGACTGCAAAATTCCAACGGAGGATGCCTGCGAGCCTGTTGATTCTTCGGAAGAGGAACTCACAGCCAGAGAGAATTTTCGCCCGCGCTCGGGTGAGGTAGCCACCAGCATCTCGCTTTCCTTTGTCCCATCAAGCAACGATTCGCCGTCGGTGTTGCTTTGAACATCTCCTGCATCAGGATTCCCGCCCCGATTATGGTCGTTGCTGTTCAAAGCGTTCACTTCCGTTTCCGCTCGCACGGAACCTCCGGCGTGGGTCCCCTGGTCGCGTCCGCTGAGATCCCCACTCGCTTTGGTTGTCCTTGAACGTTCTCCCCCAACGGGCACATCCTCTTTTTTAGCAGTTGGATCACCTGGAGCCCTAGGACGCGTAGCGTCTGATCTTCCGGCATCGCCAATCTCAGCATTCAACCCACTCTCCGCCCCCAGAAGTGTCTCTCCGTCGGCCTTGCCATCAAGGATCCAGCGCTCGTTTTCGGTGGGACCTTTCTCTTCCGACACCCGCTGGTGAATCTTGTCCAGATCCTCGAGAGCCTGCAGCATCTGCTTTCCAGCGTCCGGGCCTGCGGCGCGAGTGGCAAGCTCGATCAACGATAGGGTGGCCTCTACGGTATCGTAGTCGATGGATTCTAGAGTAGAATCTCGCTTTCGTGCCTTGGGCGAAGGACGGAAGACTCCTGCGGAGGCACGCCGGGGGGATGTGTTGCGTGCCCTGTCCCTGGCAAGAGCGCCTCTTGCCTCTTCGGCTGCGCGCAGCACGAGCTCCTCGCGAGTAAAGGGATCGATTTCTCCCCGGAGTTTGGCCAGGGTGGCGGCATGAATGGTCTGCAGGTCATGGCAGCCGCTTGTTCTCACCGCTTTGCTCCTGTCGTCGTGTCCCGCCTCCGCCCTCACGTTCCCTGTTGGGGATACGCTTTCGTCAGCTGCCGGCTTACTTGGAACTCGATTGAGTGCATCTGGTCGTCCCGCCTTGCTGTCCCGCCTTTCCTCGACATCTGCCCTGGCCGCAGCAACATCAACCATGTCTCTGGTAGCAACAGCAACGTGAACCTCTTCGGACAGCATCGCATTCCTCACGGACTTCTCTGTAGAAGCAGAAGAAGTCGTAGTAGCAGTGGTAGCCGTAGCTCCTTCGCCCACGAGCCAGGCTCCCTGAGACAAAGGGGTGTATCGCAGGCGGTCGCCGAACGACAGGATATCCAATCGAGCGGCTTTCGGGTCACCTTCCTCGTGGTCATCTTCGCGTCCACGCTTGCTGCCTCCGGCATGCCTTTCCCCGCTCCGTCTACCAGCAGCAAGAAGCAATCGCACTTCGTTCCATAAGTCTGTTGTTCGAGAGGCCATACCACCGCCGCCCCTGTGTGTCAGGGCCGTCGGGAAAAGGGGCCTAGCTGACCGTCCACTCGCCCCCTTTGCCCCTCCTGGAACGTTTTCGGCGGCGGGCGAGGCGTACGTTCTGCCATGGACGAAACGATCCGAGCCGAGCCACCAGTTGGGGTTCCTCTGCACCTCCTTGCGAAACTGGCGCATCCATTGGGATTCGAAGCTCGTGCTTGCTGTTGCGGCCTCCGCCGCCGCCCGACGCGGGGTAGCCTTGTCCGACGACCCGTAGAAAAAACAGTGCTTGACTAGGATTCCCCCTGCCGTTTCTCGGCTGGGAGACCTCGCCCACGCGGACCCTCGCCCGGCGACCACCAAAGAAGAAGACGAGGAAGGGGACGACAAAACCGTAGTGGGAACCCGAGGGGTCGATGGTGCCGTTGAGACATCTCCTTCCTGCAAAAGGTCGAAAGCGGACCGTCTAGGGCGTTTTTCGGGCTCTTTCATGTTTGCTCTCCATGGAAACCTGGGGCTCGACTTCCTAGCAACATCTTGCAGTGGCCCCGCGGCAGGGGCAATCGGGCTGGATCGCTGCGTCCCAAGTGGAATCTCGGCGATGTTGCGGACGTGGCGCTGAGTCGATATCTCGCGCGGCGCGGAAGTGCGATAGGGTGGCTTCCTCCTGCGAAACCACTCGCTCTTCAAGAGACCTCCTCCACCCTTCCGGTTTCGGTCGACCGTAGCGTCTGTGGAACTTCTTCTGCTGCTTCTGGCGCTTACCGTGGCCCTTTCATCCGAGAAAGAACCACGCCCCGTTTGCTTCAAGCGCTCACTGAGCTTGCCCTCCTCGGCAGAACTTCTCCTCCTTGTCTGGTCTGCGGCCCACACCTTCAACGCCTCCCGCCTTGCCCTGGCGATGGGGTCATGTCTTTCAGCGCGTCTCCGTTCCCGTCTAGATGTGTACAGCAGTAGTTTGTTTGTATTTTCTGCCTCAAATGTCGCCCTCAATCCTTGTTTGCTCGGTGGCCCCGTAGCAGAATGCGCTTCTGAAGCTGGGTCATCGATGGGCTTCGAGACGCAGGATGTTTTCGCGTCGTTGTGAGTGTCGACCAACGATGCTGCTGAGATACCTGACACCCCCGTCACCACCGCTTCCTCGTCGGCTTTCCTCGTCTCGCCGACGTCGGCACCTTCCTCTAAATTTCGTTCCCAAGCGGCCCAATCTTCAAGAATTGAGATTATTGCGTCCCTCTGGTCTTCGTTGTCTGCGTCGACTCTGCACAGAGAAATGTAAGAAACGACGCAGGCAGTGGAGCAGAAGTGATTGCAGGTGTGCGTGGAAGCCATTTTTTCAAAAAGAAAAGCTCTAAAAGCTTCTACAATAGATCACGCTATTTGCCCACACGTACAGGTACGACCGTACGGCTGCAGTAGTTTCTTCATGGCTACAGTATGCATGCATGCGAAAACAATCGCAGGCAGGCGTGTTGACGATGAATAATAATTCTGGATCAGCTACGTAGATTGGATATTGGTTGGCAGGAACAGCGCATTGTTTGAACCTTAGCCGGTGCGTGTGGTGTAAGGGCACTCCAAAGGGGTGGACTGCTGTACTGCCTGTGTAGATAGTCTAGACTACGGAATCATGTCCATGTCGACGTTCATGAAGCGGCCAATCTGAATATTTTCCACGTAGTGAGGGTACGATAACATTCTCACATCTCCCTTGTCGACGTTCCTTGGATTCCCTGGGCCTTGCACTCATCGCTACCGTCGTCTGTGCGTGCGTCGATGAAGCACTTCGGCGCCTGGGCAGCTTGTTGGACTCCTCGTCCCGAAGGATTTCCACCCGTCGCCACGGTCGTTGACAACTTCGAAAGAGCAGGAGCCTGAGGCTCCACTGCTGAAGGCATATGTGTTCTGGACTCAAGGCATGCTATCACAGCCACCCCCGGCTGGTCGTTTTACTCATCTCTCGCCTTCTCCGCGGTCGCCAAGCATTTGGAGAGAAGTTGGCAAGAGATCGAAGTACATATGATCGCGCAGTCGTTGTTCCTCTTCACACCGGCATCGCGGAGGAACTATTTCATCACACCGTTCCGAACAAGAGTTTTCTGTCCAGAACCAGGTTCCGAACCACGAATTACAGATGACAGAGCCCAGCAACCAGCAGCAACCCAGCTCTCAGCTTCCAGCCCTTAGCATTCAGCTCTCAGCTCACAATTCTCAGCTCTCAGCTCTCAACTTTCCAACAGCTCCGCAGCGCTCTCAGAGAGGCGAGAGAACAGGTGCTGAAGCAGAGAGAACATAGGGCAGAGGCGCGCATGGCGGCCGTTGGTGAGCGCATATGATCACCACCGCAGTCTTGCTGCGATTGCTTGTAATCGGTGAGTTACTCTGCTTACAAGTACCACTACTACCGTCGTTGTTGCGTGTCCTCTGCACACTGCTGCAAGACCTTCGTCTACAAAGTCTACGTTACAGCTTTACAGCAAAGTAGGCAACCCGGCCTGGTAGGCCAAAGAATTGCGGAAGGACATGTGTAGTGGCTGCAGGGAACAGAGCCCTCGCTTCATCAGCGAGAACATAACAGCAGTGCCGCAAAGCGCGTTTCGTCGCAGGCGGCTGTGCAGAATAACTTAGGAGCGGAAAGTGCGGGAGTCTGGAACAAGTCGGCGGTGTGCTGCTTCCGTGTTTCGCTTTGTTTGCTCTCTCTTTCTAATTTTCGGGGCTCCCTTTGTCGCCTTCAGGTAATAGGAATTCCAGTGCTCCCTCCAGCATTATCAAGGGACGTTTCTCTGCAGAAGAGCGCACGGTGTACTCCAGACCCGTATGGAGCCTACAATAGACTGCATGCATGCACAAATCTGGATTTTGGATCACTTTCCATCTGTACATACCTGCGGGCGTAGTGTGCGTCTTGCTGGAGTGGCGCATGGAGATTTTGTTGCGATTGATTCCGGGGTAGAAGGTACGCATCATCAGCCATGCCCCCATCAACTCCCAGGAACCACGCTGTTCAACCACTGCAGAAACTGCACGGCATACGCCTACTCCGTACCATTATCACAGCGAAGTCTAACACGTACATTTGCGTGTACGAACAACATTCCACCCAACGCAGGGAACGCACACCGCAGCCAGCAACTCATGTTCGGAACCAGCGGTCGAACTATCGGTGGCCGAGCCACGAGGACTTCGACGGCGTTATTCTGCCAAAGACCGCGACGCTACCGCGATATCTACCACGCAGCCCCGGGAAAGACAACCCCCCCCGCCGGCAGGAGCTACAGGCTCCAGGGTTGCAGACAGTTGTGTTTGGCGCCTCCACGCCCCGCGGTGGAATGGGGGAAGGAGAATGGGGCTGGAGATGCGGCTAAGCGTCTTGGACAAGAAATAGCGCAGGTGCTACGAACTAACGGGACGCGCTTGATTCTGCACTTCGACCTGAACAAGACTTTGATCATGGTTGACCCAGCCGGTCGGAAGACCCAAGCCCAGGTATCAGTTGGTTGGAAGATCTTCAGTAGTCCTTGATACTGCTGTACCGATGATATGGCAATTTTCCCACGCTACGTCGTCCACAGAGTATCTATTTTGTGAACAGTAGCGTAAGTGATGTGATGTTTAGCTTTGAATCACACACTCAGTGCCTGACTCCTTACCGGTACCTAGGTACACCATTGGGTTGAAGCCGGCACGTTTCGTGTTATCCAGAGCCTATTCGTCCAAATACATCTGTGATGAACTGGTGCGCTTGCGTCATCGCCTCTCTCGGAAGAAATCCCTTTGTATGCCGTCGCTTTACCACCTTTCTACGCTCTGCAGCCTTCAAGGCTCCGGATGTACCATTATTCCCCTTGATCTTAATGCGACGGGCATAGCCTTTGTTACTAGGGCGCTTGCCCTCCGGCTGTCTAACATTATCGCTCGCGGCGAGATTGAAAGCGGAACCGTTTCCCCCAACGTAGTTTGCCATGCGCACACACAGTATGTCCCGCTGTTAGGGGGCACGAAACGCACAAACTATCCGTGAAGACTCCCTCCAAGAGACTCCGATTGCGGCTCAACGAATACCCTCGGTTGCAACGCTTTCGACGCCAAAAGTACACGGCATGGCCGAACGCTGGCATGGCCTCTGCTGTTACCACTCGTGTGGAATAGGTCCTCAACAGCGTGCTCGCGGAGATATGCTGGGGGCACGTGGAACATTCCGGCGCAGAGGAAACGTCGGTATGGACATGGAATGGGGTGAGTTGAGAGCTTGTTCGAAAGGGCCGCCAGAAGGGGCAAATATGCGCGGGTTTTCCGCCCTAACGATGGCTGACAAGGACGGGGGCGGGTAGCTGGAGCTGGTGGCTTTTGCAGACGTCCCTGGGATTGATGAGCACAAAGTCTTGGACCAAAAGAAGGTGGCAGTGCGAGAATGGTTCGTCGAAAACACAGCGGTACCTGCTGCACACCAGTGTTTGGGCTGAAATATGATATGGATGTGACAGGCTCCATGCGTTTCACAGCGTTCGATCATCTGGAACTAATTCGTGGTCCCTTGGATACCCGACGTCTCCGCTGGCGCTATAAACGCATGGTACCGGGGTCAGACGTTGTTTCAGTCCACACAATAATGTGCTCCGTCTTCGCCTCCGTTGCTTGTAAGCCCCCCTCCCTTTGAAGGTCATCTTCGATGCATTCGACACGATCATTCTCTCACGCGTGTGTGCACGTTGGTGTAGCGCCCCTCTGCAGCTACGGTGCCCCCCTTCCGTCTCCTTCCCTCACCCCATTCGCCCTTTCAACGCTCGCTTTAGTCGAATTATTTTGCTAACGAAACAAACCCTGAACACTTCCATGACATGTCGCCAGTCCAGGTGTAGGTGCCCGTGTATCCAACAACACGCCTGTCTGATTTCTCGCCGCAACCAAAATATCGCGTCTTAGAGCTTCTACTCCCCTATCCGCAAGGCCCCCCCCTCGACAGAGCCTCCTCTGAGGAGAACGCTATCTGGGTCGCGTGGCCTGCAGCAACAGAACCACCATGTGACCGCCCCAGTAGCTCTCGTGTCGTACTCGGACTTTTTGCACCAAGAGTTCGGAGACGCGGAGGGAAAGGATAATCGCCGGATGAAGGATATCAGGGACGAGAGGAAGGTAGGCGCTGGGGGCTCGCGAAGTGTATGCAGCCTGTGTGAACAGGGTGTGGTGCTACCTGCTGTTGGGCGAACGGGGCGATCATGAGCACAATGAGTTTGCCGGGATGAGATGCGTCAACATGGCCAAGCGAGCGCATGCTGTAGGGTTGCCAACGCCACGCCGTCGTTCTGTGCCTAAGGGAAGGTGTTGATGTGTGACCGAACTTGACTTGCCCTTCTCAAAGAGTATTCCCCTAAATTGTCCTTGCCGTGCTTCACGCAAGATCGGCCAATAGCCATGATGTCGGGGGTATTGCGGTTTATATCACCCCCCACACACTTACACTTGTTACACCGTTGGCTTTGAATGGAGATCAGCAATTATCTATGGCGAGTATTCGGGAGTGGTACGCCCTCTCTAAGATCGGTTCAACGCACCGCATGCGGACAAGTTCTTGGAGGAAAATTCCGCACTAGCCTAGCGTAGGTACATACCTAGGTTGCCACCTCTCAACCTCTCCTGGCAGCACAGCTCACAAGGGCAAGCGATAAAAAAACATTCCTCTTTCCCATTTTCCGCGTCATGCATGACGTCATGTTTCCAAGGGGTGTTTTACAGAGGACGGCCAGCCTGGCGTTGGCCTAAGGGCGGAGTATCTGAAGCTCGAGAAGGCACTAGCGCTACCGGAGGCCGTGGCGAAGAGTCCCCTTGCAAAGGGGGCGGGGTTGGCGGGGAGAGAAAGGTGACAGCTCGTCCTTTTTCGTCACTTTTCTGGTAGGTGTTGGTGCGTGCTGTTGGTAGGACTAGTCAGGAGTGAACAACGGTGCCGGCTTGACGTTGTAGCGATAGCCTAGCTCGAGGCGTTATAATTTCGTGTTCACGTAGGCGTAAGGCTGCATGTATTTCCCTTGTGTGATGAAAGAGAAGCTACACAATACCCCACGTATGTATAGGAAAGAACGGCGAAGTGGACATACATGGGCACTAATGCGGTACACCTGCACGGCCAGGGTGGTCGCAGGCTCTCGTCGGGCAAGCGCAAGAAATCGAGTGATCATGATCCACATCCCGCTTTTCCACGACTAGCTGACTCATGCTCCCGCTCTGAACGTTTTCAACCCAAGCATCGACACCATGAGTCCCCGATCCCTTCCCACTAATCCCCAACCGCTGCCCAAAAGTACCGAGCCCCTTCCCACAAGTCCGTAACCCCCTCCATGTCTTCGGTGACCCGGCCTCGCAGTCACTACATTCTCCCGTCATTTTTCTGGTGCCTGCTAGCCCTTAAGGAGGCAGACGCGGACTTCGGCGTGGTGTTCCGAACCTTCGGTGACGACATTCCGGAGGTCGCTAGAGAGTACAACGCGTTCTGCGAAGGGAATCATCCCCTGTTTCCTGGGGCAAAGATGGACGGCAGGTGACCACGCAGTACAATTCACGAATTTTCTCCTCCGTGTACCCGCCAGAGCTCTACTAGTGCCTGGGGATCATGTTCTTTGAGGACATTCCTTGGAACTACTTCGAAGTGTTCTTTTTACAGTGCGTTGTCTGTTATGAGCATGCATACTTCAGATGAATTTATGAAAAGACGAGTTGAGTTTCCTCCGAAGCCTTCGATTATGGGTCAGTTCTCTCTGGTTGCTGGGTGCCGTTGGTGGGATGCGCGCCAGACACCGCTATGTCGGACGGCCGCCCGCCGCGAATATTGTGGTTGTTGACAATGGGGGGTGATGTGCTGGCTGAGGCCAGATCTCTTTTTCGGCTTGTTCCGGGTTGGCAAGCAGTCACCACGCCTTCATCAGAGAGTAGATCAACGTGTCGCGCCATCCAGGGCCGTTTTGCCAGTATATCGCAGAACCGCAACACGCCTCCCGCCTTCCGCGGCCTCGTCACTACACGTCGGTTTCAACCCAAAGAGGCGTTTTTGTCTTTCGATTGTTTCGATCGCTTGCCGCGCTGCCGTCCATCTGATGCCCGCAGTGACGGGCGCGGAGACTACCGCGTTCACTTAGCGGACCAGGCCGAAGGAAGCCATGGCCACAACACGTTGGGAGCGTTCTTTCGAGATGAGAAAGGGCTAGCCCTCGTCATGGGCACTCTTGACAATCCTCAGGACCGGCACCAGCTCAGGTGTGTGAGGCTTCTCCTGCTCTACCCAGCTGTTCACTAGATGCATGCGGGGCCGCTCCCTGGGCCCCCTGAAGGGCCTCAAGGCTGGCTGCTGTTTTAGAGACAGATCGCTTTGAGGTCACCAAGAACTTTATTTGTGGGTTAGCAACTCGTACTGAGAGGGCCTCCTATGGCGTGACTACCGACCTCACCCTCAAAAAGGTACCATGTGCACCGCTTGCCTTTTCCCACCGCCGTGTCGTGTTTCTTTTTTTTGCCATCCGTTTTCTGGTGGTGGTCTGTCTCACAAGCGCGCTTCGTATGTATCCTGACCTCCTCCACCGCACCTCGTGCTGTGTCTGCCTTCCGTATCGCCGAACCAGGTCGATCGAGAGCAAGGGGCATCCCGTCTACCGATCAGTCGTGGACACCCACGACGCCATCTGCGAACGGGTTCTGAGCGCGCTCCCACCAGCAGGCTCTGTGGCACCAAAGCCTGCCGCCACCACCACCACCGCCGGTCCCCCGCCTAGCTGCGGCGAGTCGACCAATGGGATCGCCGGGAGTGGGGAGACAACCAATCACGGGCGATGCCTGGCCCTGCGAGACTTTTACCCGTTCTGGCGGAAGAACCTGGAGTCCGCCGAGGCAGGGAAGGTTCTTCCGGTTGACCTGTCCGACACTCCGAAGGTAAAGTATTGTATCTCGATTAAGCACGGTAAGGAAAGGACCACGATTCGCTCCAGGTGAAAAATCTGGCGCTTGACAATAGTCCCCGCATGCCACCTTGGCTATCCTCTCTCGTCCCGTGGAAGGTGTGGCCGGTCATGTTCGACGACAACATCGGGCACTGGCGTCCTGACGGCAGCGGCAGCGATGCCCACATCGTTGACGTCAGGGATATGGTGACGGGACGGCCTGTGCCTTTCGACATGGCTCTTGAGCGACATATCGTACGGGCAGAACCGTTTCTGGCGATCGACCGGGAAGACGTTGCTGTCGGTGCTGCTGATGATGCATTCGGCCATAATTTCTTCTTGGTACACATTTTGAAGCGACTAGCACTAGAGAGGGCGGGGCTGTACACGAGTGCCTGTGATGGGTTTCCTTCGAAGTTATAGCCTTGATTGGCATGGACCAGAATGGATTGCCTTGCTACTGATGCACAACGCAGAGTACTTTAGTCTATATATTGATTGCAATATATTTGGTGCACGCGTGCGGAAGAGCTTCGGGGCTATAGTAGCTGTGGAAAGGACAACGCGCCTTTGGTTTGTGATTACTGCTGTGGCAATCGTGCCAGAACGTGCATAAACCCCATCTCCTCATCAAAATACCGATGATGCTTGATTTGGCTCGATTTTGAAAAACGTATGCATACTTCGTCAGAAAGAAGGCGTAACATGTAGGCTCAGCCGCCGGACGTAACATTTAAGCTCAGCCACCGGACCACTTTGATTCTGGGTTACAGATAGCGCCGGCACTTATGAACCTAGCAGTTAAGAAATTGAGACCCGCAATAAATCAGAAACTAAGAACTTGAGCACCACTTGTGGGCTCGGTTAAGAACGCAACACTAACACCTATATAGCGGTCATTTGTAGCCCAAACGAGGATGATCAGCAACATAAGAACCCCAGCCTCGGCTGAAACTTGAGGTTCTTATGTGCGGGCGCCATATCGTGGAGATCCTTGTACGGCTTTGTTTGGAGCCTTCCTGAACAAATAACTAGTCTACTTCAATAGTCGACAGAGGTTGTTACATAGTCCACGAGCGGGTCGGGACATAACACTAAGTTGCATACAAACCGTGCCACAAACAACAATAGTCCGGGAGGGGTTGGTAGTTGGACATGTGACACAATACAGACACATACGCCCGTGTAGGCCCGGGTGTGCTCTTGGCTGTGAGCAAAAACCCACGCTATGAGCCTGTTTTTCGATCCCTACCCTCTCGACCAATCCGGAACGGCCAAGTATGCGGGGACATTAGCTCAATATCGACCTACATTAAAACCACGTGACCCAGAGGCCCCTCCCCACCAGGACATCCAGACGAGTCGAAACCCATAAACTTCGGTGCATCGTGCATCGCCGCAGGAGCCCTCCCGCCGCACACGAACACCACGTTTCTAACGTATCCACAGCTACCATGAGAAGACCACGATTCGTTGCCCTGTGCGCTGCCGCCGCGCTCCAGTCCTCTACCCCATGTGAGTGCCAACCGCTTCTGTGAGACGTCGCTCTTCACACGCACACCGTACACTCGTCTCTCTTGCACAACAACAGGAAATCCGGTAGCACTTCTCCTCCCCTTGAGTGTCGTGTGGTTTCTTGGCCCCTCGCAGAATCCACTCCCCTCTCTGTGCCATCTACCATGCGCGTAGAAACTGCTCGCCAAACCAAGGGTGGTGCCACTGTCCATTACTCTGGCCCTCTCTCTCTTTGTGTGGGAGAGCATTTAGACTCGGGCGGTTCTAGATCCAAACGACCGGGTAAGGACGCAGCCACGAAAATATCGGCTCTCCTGGACGCACGACAGCGGGGGATACTGTGCACATCAGCTGCGCTGCGTGCAGGCACGCGATAATAGACCGTCGCCCGTACACGCGTTAGTCCTGGAGGCGGCAGTGTTGATGCAAGAGGGTACCGGACATCACGAGAGGTTTGCAGCGCAACTTCTGTGCGGAAGATGTGCTGCTGCTGGTACAGAGAGTTCCACCGCATCAACGATGACGATGGTTGCCTTGGGAGTCTCACACAGAGGAACAAAATTGGAGCAGTTATAAGGCATAACATAGAATGAGTTGGCGTTCAAAGTTAGGGGTTGGAGGTTGGCCAATTGGGTGGTCGTGTGAAAGGCGATGGTAGGCGCCCTTCCTCTGTTTGAAAAGCCGCCAGATTGTAGCTGAATGTTTGCTTGGCGAAAAAAAAAAACGAAACATCGCACCACCTCGTATCTTACCGTCTTTTCTAGACCCCCTAGCGACCAACCCGCTGGTACTGCCGTGGTGACTCTCGTAGCGGTCGCTCCGCCGCTGCGCTAAGGAGTGTTTGTGAACTTCAGGATGCTGCTTTGACCCTACATACTCCATACGCTGGTCCTTCGTCTTGTAGATACCCCAAGGAAGGGCAGAGTTCAGTCTACCCGCGATGAACGTGTTGAAAGTTCCTTCAGCGGTTGATAATGCGCATCAGATATCACACCCCCTGGGCCGATTTTCAAGGCTTGATTTTTCACAACAGAAGGAGTGGCGGTGCCGATAATGGCGGAGTTAGAACCGCCCCGCCGTTGACAGCTTTCCGAAGACGTATCGTTTGCTTTCGGCATCCTCTTGGTCGTGGAGTAATCGAGCGTTGAAAATCGGTCTAGGGGGTGTGTTATCTTATATACCTCGAAGTACAACCTACGGTAGACCCGCCCACCGGACGAACCCTTGTCACTGTGTTTGCGTATTGTTTCCGGGGATATCAAATGTTAAACGGAGGGGTGCTGATACCTGTAGTCCCACTGGATGCCCACTGGGCCTTCTTGAACCGTTGTGATTTCTCCATCCTGCTCTAATAGAGTGGTGGTTGTTTCTCGCATGAATGTCCGATGGAATTGAGGCGGTGTCCCGCGCGATTCTCGATCATGCACACGGCGGGTACCCGCAGGCCTGTACTTGTCATGAGCTCCGAGGCACCGCCTACACATGCTGTTCGACACACACGCGTCCACCCATGATGTTTTTCGACGCGTTTTGTGAAGTCCGAACTCTAATTCATGCCGTGGCCAACGAACCGCAGTTTGGTGTTCACTCCTTGTCAAATCAACAGAAATCACATATTGCACTCCCTGAATTGTTTTTCTCGTATCGGATCGGTTCCTCGACCTGTCCAGGGGGCAGCTCCGCCGGCACGGGGCTGGCTAGGGCTGAGGAGGCTGTCGCACCGGCGTCCACGATGGACGCGGCGTTCGAGGAGCAGCTGAAGGACGGAGCGGAGGCTTTCGAGTTCCAGGCCGAAGTACGCCACGTGTCACCACAGCCAGGCTACAGCATACTTTATCGACCTATGTGACTCTCACAGCATTATAGTACAAATCACACAGGATGCCACCCCCCAAAGCACACACACTACCATACCACACCCGGCGGTAGTGTTTTTACTGGTCAACATGAGCCCGTAACATATGATGTCTGTCAGATCACTCCGGCGACATTTTTTGGGAGTCGAAACGTTAAAAGTCGCAAGTGTTCTCTTCTCGTGCCGCATACGGTATCTTGTCACGGGTATCTCTGTGTCGGCTGGGGCAGTACCCGAAGGTCACGACGCGCCAGAGTACCGCCGGAGTCACACACGATTGATGTTCCTGCTTCACTGCTCCCCGCGAAGAAAACGACGTCTCGAGCTTGCCCGCTGGCAAGCTTTTCAAAAGCTACCCGCGTGTACCATCCGTTCAGTGTCGCCGGCTTGAAGGGGTCCAATTTCATCGGGAGGCTCAGGGGGTTGCGTGGTCTACATGTAGATGTGGTTGACTTTCTCAGGCACCTACGCATGACAACTTCACGTCATGTGCATGTCGCGACCACTGTCTGGTTATGGTGTTGGGTGTTGGACAGCAGCAGCAGCAGCTGCTGCCAAATACTACAGCTGATGCCTCTGGACTTGGATGTTGTTTTCCATAGTTGAGTCGGACAAGGCCTGCTGCGTTGTAGAGTAGCAGGCGGCAACTACGAAACATAAGAGAAGCACGCGAGACAAAGTTGGCAGCGTTTGTTGTTTGGTAAACGTTGAAGTTTTCTGATGCTGGTGGTAGCGTCCCTTCCCGGGTACAGCTGCTAGGCTACCACTGCTCTCACGGTTTAGGGGTAATGGTATACCGGCAGCGAACGATATTTCCACAAGTACCGCGGCCTGGGCGACGCACTGCTGCCCCGCGACAACTATCGTACCAAAACAACCATAAAACGGCAAATATGTGCCATACGCAACCCGTTTTTCAACAGGTGAACCGCCTGATGGACATCATCATCAACTCGCTCTACAAGAACAAGGACATCTTCCTGCGCGAGCTCATCAGCAACGCGTCGGATGCCCTCGACAAGATCAGGTTCCTGTCAGTCTCCGACCCGGATAAACTCGGCACCGCGAAGGACCTCGAAATCCGCATCTCTGCCGACAAGGTGAAATATTATACATTTGTGTGTCCCACTTATGCTGGACGTCGATCTTCATCCCTTTCGATATTTTTGCTGGACGCACCACCCAGGGTCGCAACAGAGGAAGGCCGTCAGAACTGAAAAGAAGCGTGCTTAACACCAACACAACCAACCCCAAGCTTTGCGGGTCGTGTGTTCACTTGGCTGTATCGCGTTCTGTGGGGCGCGATGCTCCTCATACTGTAAGGTGTCCTGATAGCCGGGAGTATGGTGCCCTTAATTTTGGTGTCCTCAACCGCGGGGTACGACTGTTCTTAAACCTGGGACGAATGTTGTTAAAGCGAGGACGACTGCTGTACCTTGTTGGCCTCACTCACCTATGACCGCCATGCGCTGCATGATCCTTTCGGGGGCACGAGCGTTCACGTGCGGCGGAATTCAACACTTCACCCAAAAAAACAAAATGCGACAGGACGCGCGTACCCTGACGATCCGAGACACCGGAGTGGGCATGACGAAGGCGGACCTCATCTCGAACCTTGGAACCGTGGCCCGTTCGGGCACGACCAACTTTGTAGAGGCCTTGACGGAGACCGGAGATCTCGGGCTGATCGGACAGTTCGGCGTCGGGTTCTACTCGGTCTACCTTGTGGCGGACAAAGTGCAGGTACGGGTGTGTGTCCTTGTTGTTGGTAATAGCGTCGATTTGTTGTTTTTAGCATCGGCCGCGCTAGTAGTCGGCTGGTCAATGGGAAGAGGCCAGTCTGAGTTTGGCGGCTCAAAACGGGACCCGTTTCTAGGGCCATGACCTCGGACCCCGTGAGTTTGTGTATGGTTTGGGTTTCAATTTTTCTTGCGTCGACCGCGCTAGCCGGCGGACCGCTGATGTCTGAGTGCGACGACTGAAAGAGGGAACCGCTTGTACTCACGGGCCATGATCTCGGATCCGGTAAGGAGGGGGCTTCACGGGGGAGGCCAGGCTAGTGCAGGATAGAGTGATCAGTGTTGAAGTAAAGTGTGTTGTTTTTTCCGTGTGTTGTTTTTCGGGGGGTTGTTCGGTTCTCATGTATTCTTTGGCTGTGGATTTTTCGACGGTTGGCGTTTTTCCACAATGGCTTCCATGTTTTGTTTATTCTCACGCCCAACAAACTTCACTTCCGAATGTGTTTTCCTTGTATTGAACCACGTCTTTAGTCCCAATGTATGTCGAGCCGTTGACGATCCATCTGATGGTTGATCAAGCATTCGGCAGACAAATACACTAGTCTAAACATATGCCTACGAGGCTCGTCGTCGGAACAGCAACAAATTGGCCGTTGAGCTCTCACAAGTGCATTGCGATCGTCACATTTTCTGTTAAATTGTTAGGCGTGCGTAACGCGTCCGCACGGTCAGACAAACTGCCCTTCTAACTCCTCGGCAAATGCAACTGCCCGGGCGTGACCTCCGTCTCTTGTTTATTTTGTCTACGTTCTCTCCCTTAAATATCTTGACATGAAACTCCCGACAGGTGATCTCCAAGAACAACGACGATGACCAGTACGTGTGGGAATCTACAGCTGACAGCACCTTCACCGTGTCCAAGGATCCTCGCGGGAACACGCTCGGTGAGATTCGACGCATGTTGTTCGCTAAGCTGAAGACCGGTGCCCAAGCAAGCAAAGCCACTTACGTACCGATATGGGTGACAATTTCAGCTCAGCCCTCCCTTTGGGAAAACACTATGTAGTAGCACCAGCGAGCTATGCCATTCGTCGTTCGGCGTGGGGAAGACGCATGGACGGTTTTCCTGAGAGTTGGTGTTCTTTTTTCTTGGGCACGTTTTTGGTCTTGCGTGGCGCTGGCGGGGGCTTGTAGTCATGCCATGACCACATGCCCCGACTTGAGAGCAAACTTGACGCCACCGACAGTGTTCCGTCAATCTTTCTTGGTGTTGTCAAGGCACGACGGCAGAGAAACATTGGATGACTTTTTTTTTATTCTCTAACATGAACCGGTTTCCTGTGTGGTAATTGATTCTTTGCCCGTCCCCAGGCCGAGGAACGGAAATCGTCCTCCACCTCAAGGAGGACGCCGGTGAGTTCTTGTCGGAGTCTACGCTCAAGAACCTCATCCACCGCTACTCCGAGTTCATCACCTTCCCCATCTACCAGCTGGTGGAGAAAGAAGAGGAGATTGAGGTAGAAGACGACGAGGAAGAGGAGGAGGACGACGGGGACGAGGGTGAGAGCGAGAGCCAGGGCCCGAAGTCACCATACGATCAATGTTCTCTGAAGTGAAGAATTTTTGGTTGATTCCTTTCCCTCGCTCTCGTCTCCGAACATTCTTTTCCATGTCTCGAGCGTGTATTGCGCTGTTATGTGGGGGGATAATTGAGTTGGGGCTAAGCAGTGACACGAGGAATTGAACCGGTTGTTTGCGAACCTGCTGGTTGCCATCGTGCGGCGAAAGGCGAGAAAAACACGTACAAAAAGTGGTCAACCCATGTTGTCGAGAAGGAGCATCGAGGTCCGTTTCCATTGCTGCTTCCTCAACCGTAATTGTTGTGTGAGTTTTTCCGCGTTGTGTCTCCGTGTACAGTGTGGCGTGTCTGTGAGGCTCCTTGGCTTGCTTCAAACCTGCATTAATGTGTTTCTTTGGCCCCTTGCGCTGTTCGTCTTCCCCCCGCCGTTGCTGGATGGCGGAAATCACCTCCGCTGCTGTGTTGCGCGCGAATCGACCGTGCGGATGCTGACGTGACGACAGACTCGGGAGACGAAGAGGGTGACGAGGTATAAAATCCAGACTACGCATGGTTAGCTTGCGTGCGATAGTTTTTATTCCCCTTGTTTTTCGTTTGCTTGCCTTTTGTTTGTGGTATGCATACCTAGCATTTTTTGTGCCAAGGCTAAAGCACCCTGCTTGCCTCTGCTGCAAGGCACATCAGCAGCGCTGTGTGAGGCCGAACAGAGCGTTCTTAAGGGCCCTCTTCTTTGTAGGTGGTACGCAGTTTTTTGGGCTCAAAAATACGTTGGACCGTGAGATCACGTGCTCAGCAAAGAGCCCCTACATGCAAACCAATTGGTAATGTCGGGGGTTGTTATGCCCCCACACACACAAGTTATAGACGAACCTCGGGCAAAGATGAAGGGGCTCTCGAGTGTTCTGCGCGTGCTTTCTGTTTTAACCACGTTTGTCTCCGATGAAAAACATCTTCATTGAATTCCTTCTCCGACACGGTTATCGCCGCATTGAGGAGAGAATTTCCGTGGCCGTGACGCGCGGATACCGAGGACACAGACCATGGAACAAACCGCTCCGCATTCAAATACAGTCGTGGCTCCGATATATGGTAAGAGGGTCGAAATCGGTTGTCATGGACTCGACCCTCCACAGTATACTTATATTTGAGTACTCCCTTCATCCGGTATTAGAGGGGGCTCCGGTATACGAAGGTCGAGTGCCTTAGTCACACCACCCTCTTGTATGGTACGGATTTGACCTCCTACCCTGCAGAAGTGCTGTGCGTGAACGCTAATATTAAGTGATGAAGAAAAATATTTGGCGAATCATGGTCCATCTCAACACAAACCCGCGAGGCATTCGATGGCTCCCCGAGATATCCGGTGAACCGTGCTCCCTCGATGCTTAAAAATTTTTAAAACGTTCGTTCCCCATCATTTGTACCTTTATTGTTGCACTCAGCTTGCCGCGCCATGTTATGCTATGTGGCAAATCGCGTCGTACGGTAGCATCTACTAGGGCTGTAGAGGACCTGTATGCTTTTTCTTTCCTTGTCTTCACTTCAAGTTAGTGCTCACAGCACTTGTGCCATGTGCTCTAACCCGTTGTCACACAGAAGTGTTCCTCTCCGTGAGCCCCCCTACCCATTAGCCCTCCCGCGGTGCTGTATCCCATATAATGCATATATGTGACAATTTATAAAATATCATCTCTTCCGGTAGAGGACAGGACCCTTTTTTTTGTTCCTGCACTGGTGGTGTTTGGTGTGCTTGACCCCGATGACGAAGTATTTGAATTCCTTTTCTGACGCGCTTATCGCTGCGTTGAGGAGAGAAATACCATGGCCGTGACACGCCGATACCGAGGGCCCCAAGCGCGTCGAACATCCAATAGAACGCTTTCATACTGATATGCACAACAGCAACAGATACCGTCAAGGTGCTGAACTATTGCAGTCGTTCGTGAGAAAGAGGGACGTCATTCAATTGGGGGGTAATAGTGGGTTAATGTAATGGGTATCCACCATACCTTCACCTCTCAAGGAATAGCACACATGAACTATTTTTTCATGATTGGGAGAAGCGATGGTGTGTGTGTGTGCGCGTCTACGTGTTCGAATAAACGTGCTTTATGGAGCGTTCCTTGAAAACAAGGTCATCACCTTGTAGTTGAACATTGTGCGTGCTGAAAACCCAAATGAAAGGAACTCCGGCAAGCGGATACAACGGCAGCTGCGGAGTTATGCATAAGAGTACAATGCATTTTGTAAGAACGGCAAATGAAATCGAAAGGGCTAGATTAGACAACGTGGGAATAGCCTTGTATACCAGGCCACAACACCACAAACGTTCCAATAGCTTCGGTTTTCTGTGATGGTCTTGTTTTGTTGTGGATTCGCTTGAGTCAATTTGTTGTTTTTACCTCTGCAGCCATTCCGAAACGCTAGTTCCGAACGCGAACCGTAACAACCAAATACCAATAATACACACCCACAGGAAGATGACTTCGAAGAGGTGGAAGTGGACGTGAAGTACAAGACCGTCAAGACATTGGACTGGGAGAGGGTTAATGCTAACGTGGCTGTGTGGGCGCGTGACAAGGACGAGATCACCGACGAAGAGTACCACAACTTCTACAAGGTGCGTATATTCTCGTGTTTGAGAAAATCGAACTGGGCACATGCCGTTTTGGGGTCAGGTAGACGATCGGTGCTGCCCCCTAGATCACAACGTTTTTCCGTTTGGGCATGCACTCTCTCGGCACAAACAAGCGCACACGCGGGCTTTGGCCCGAATCTATTCAGTCTTGTAAAGCCTGTTACCCACCGGGGAGATACTTATCGCTGTATGCTGCTTCGTGTGTCCGCTTACGCTATGCATATGAGTTCATTGCTAATCTTTCCGAGACTGGTCATCTGTAGAAATGGAGATGTCTAAAGTAGAAAAAAAAAAACACGTGCGCGCGGCAGGCCCTCTCCGGAGATACTTCGGACGCGGCGACGTGGATCCACTTCAAGGCCGAGGGAGAAGTCGAGTTCAAGTCCATCCTCTTCGCGCCTAGCAAGGCGCCATACAACATGTACGACCACTACTACGGTGAGTTGAGTGGCGTGGCTGAGTCAGGTGGATGGCAGGGGGACGATGCCTTTGGTTGCGGTTGTTTCTAGGATGGGATGGGACGGGACCAGAATTCGTCAATGTTGGGATGGAATAATACGGAACGGGACTAGGACTCGCATGGCACGGGAACGGCGTGGTGGTCGTGGATTGCTGTGGAACGGGACCGGACGGGACCAGGACTGTGACTTCGTCGTAGTGTTCATTGGGATGGGACGAGACTACCGTATATGACACAAGATAACACACCCCCTGGACCAATTTTCGAAGCTCGATTATGCCACGACGAAGAGGATGTGTAACTGAAACAATACATCTCCGGAAAGCTCTCGACGAGACAGCTTCAACGCCACCGTTTTCGGCGCTGTGACTCTTTCTTTTGTTGAGAGATCGAGATTTGAAAATTGGTCCAGGGGGTGTGTAATCTTGTGTCATTTACGGTACTTACTCGTATGGAAGGAGAACGGTGCCTTCGCCGTGGTTTCTGTTGGGACGGGACGGGACGGGACGGGACGGGACGGGACGGGACGGGGCTAGGACTCGCGCGGCAGGAGACGGTAACTTCATCGTGGTTTAGGGTTGGGATGGCATGGGGCGGGACTAGGATCGGCACTGCAGTGGTAGCACGTATTTTATGGCAATGATTCCAGTGATCACGACCACAGCTTTACCGTCGTCCGGGTTGCAATAGTGTAGCCCCCCGGTATGACCAGTTCCCGACGCGCTCTCCGACGCAATGCAGACGACTCCCGCGGCGGGCTGAAGCTGTACGTTCGCAAGGTGCTTATCACCGACGAGTTCGACGAGCTGTTGCCCCGGTACCTGTCCTTCATCCGCGGAGTGGTGGACTCGGACGACCTGCCCCTCAACGTCAGCCGCGAGATGCTTCAGGAGCACAAGGTCGGTCGCGCTGGCCGTCAACAGGAGTGTCGCTTTATGTTTAGATGCTGCCCCCGTCTTGAGAAGTCTTCAAGTTTACTCCGAATTTTTATTGGTATTGTTGTTGGGAACACCGACGAGCTTGTCTTGGGCTCTTTCTTAGCTCTGTGGATTTTTTGTTAGATGGGTTTGTTGTGTTTCTGTAAGAAAAATACAAAGATGGTCGCATGTATGAGGAAGAGCAAGACCATATCATCATGGTCTCGTCGCAATGGATCCAGATTTGTCATGGCAAGAAATTCACAAGATGTCGTGGGAGGTGTGAACCGTTATGTACACTGCAATGGTTGGGGTGTTCGACCCGCGGCACAAAGAAGTAAGTTTCGAGAGGAGGGAGGGCGCACACAGACCCTCGTCTTAGCGGATTGTATGTATGTTTGCCCACTTGAAACAAAACTGCGTAGACTACTGCCGACCGCAGAGCTTGTGAAGATATTTCGGTTTCATGTTCACGCTCACGGGGCTGCCTACACACACCCAGGAGGTCTTCGGCTTTCGCGCATTTGTGTGTTGTGTGCGGGGCACCCACTGGAGCTGATTGTGGTTACTATGCACACGGGAGGCTTTCAAACTGCTGTCGACGTGCTGTGGTTGCTATGCATGCACGAGACATTTAAAGTGCTGTCCACGTGCTGCCATGCCTCCCGCGAGGTTCTGCTGAATTTCGACGCGTGTACTGCACGCTTTGTGGAATGTCCGCAAACTGGTATGACTTTTGTAACAGGTGTTGAAGGTGATGGCCAAGAAGCTTGTTCGGAAGACTCTTGAGATGCTCCGCAAGCTGGCAACGGAGGAAGTCGAAGACGAGGAGGGCGAGGTCAGAATTCAACATTCAAGTAAAATAGAAGTACCGTTCGTTGGCATGGACGTCAATTTGCAAAGCAGCACGTCGACACTACACAGGATTATCGACACAACCCATAGGAAATGCGCGTTCCACATGATCTGTTTCCCTCTCTCTCTCTCTCTCTCTCCTCTCTCTCTCCCTCCCCCTCCCTCCCTTCCTCCCTCTCCCTCTATCTTGTCTTGCTCTGATGTATATCATCATTCGAAACCTGCCGTCGTACGCAACTATTTCGTCGATGACTCCCCACTAGCAACGAGGACGCGCAATACCCTTGCGTCCAGTTCTGATGAAGTAGGAGCGTACCATCATTCAAAACCTGCCGATGTGCTGAACTCTGTCGTGACAGCTGTCGACGTCAATCGTCCTTCGAATCCCACCGTTACGCTTAACGTCGACACACTTCCTGTGTCCACCAGGAAGAGCACCCTTACATCCAGTTCTGGAACGAGTTCGGCAAGAGCATCAAGCTCGGCGTGATGGAGGACAACGCCAACAGGAGCAAACTCGTGAAGCTGCTGAGGTTCAAGAGCAACAAGTCCGACGGCAAGTGGGTCAGCTTGGAGGACTACGTGGCCGGCATGCCGGAATGGCAGTCCTCCATTTTCTACATCGCAGGAGAGTCCACGGAGGTATGGAGTCGTTCGTTGTTTGGAGATGTAACGCGCGGGGCAGAGGTATTGCTGGTTACGGGGTTTGATCGTGGCGGTAGCTTTATTGCTGTGTTGGTGGGGACGGGGGCAGGGGGGTGGGGGCGGGCGTACACATGTTTTGCAAGCCTTGGTTGTTTGAGTGGGAGGCAGGAGAGGGCGTTGCCAATGTCTCAAGGTGTGCCAATGTCAGCTTTGCCATTTCTACATCGAGCCAGTCCTGTCGCTGTTATCGGTGACTTGTTTTGTTTGGTCTTCAGAGCAGTATGTCATGACTGCTCGGACGGAACTTAAGAAAATGTTGACAGGCGTCTCACAAGATTTTCTGGAGTCCACGCGCGTCCTTTTCTCAGCGCAGATTCTTATCTTTTTGGTTCTTTAACTTACCAGGCTGTGGAGAAGTCCCCCTTCCTGGAGAAGCTGAACAAGAAGGGGCTCGAGGTCCTCTACCTCACGGAGCCTATCGACGAGATGACAATTGGCTCCATCACTGACTTCGAAGACAAGAAGTAAGCCACGAGGACGTTGGTGTTCCCTCTATGTCACCACACATACAGACGTGGTGGCGTGCTACGGTGCGGTCGGTCGTTGTTGGCACTTGAGCTTTCAGACGCTTGAGCGTCCATGTATTCTGATCCCTACTCTCCCTCCAAGCCTACTGAACGCGCCAACGTAGGGTAAGGGCTGTTGTCTTTTCCCGACGCTCGTTTCTTATTCTCTGCGGTGGGGGGCAGGCATTCCAACCCTACTGTAGCATAGGTATGTAGCGTTACAGTCTAACCTCGGTTAAGGTCACAACTGGTTTTTGCCAAAAAAAATGTGTCCTTAAGCCGGGGAAGCATCCTTGAGGTTGATACCCCTTGTTGTGTTGTACGTTCTGCGCGCCACCATGCCCGTGAAAAAAAGTTGTCCTTAATCGAGGGAATTCAATATGTTTGGTGTCCGTAGGCGATGAACGACTATATGAAGCGAGCACGTACATTGTGATTCTTATCGGAGAACCTGTCCTTATGCATGAACATAAAGTTGTTCAAGTTTCGGTTTCTTGCCTGAAGCCCGAAACTCCCGGGTCATTGGTGGCGCGGTCTGAATCATCCCAGCGTCCGAAGCCCAACTTTGTGTTTTCCTCGTGCTGTTGTCGTTGTGGCAGGATGCAGTCCGTGACCAAGGAAGGGCTTAGCTTCGGGGACGAGGATGTGGCCGACGTGAAGAAGAGAGAAAAATACTACAAGAAGATGTTCACCCCCCTCGCCGAACACCTCAAGGACATGTTCAAGGGCAAGATCAGCAAGGTGTGTCTTGCACCCCTTCTTTACAGTACCCGTCGCATCCCTAGAGGTCGCCTTTAATGGCTCCGCCAGCGTGTTGGCTCAATAACAAACTGGACGTTTTTCGGGACACACGCATGGCGAAGACGGGTACTGGAACGCTGCACAATGCGGGTGCTTGGACACCTGCCTAACCCGCAACCCTACTTGCATGTGGCGGTCACCTTCCAAGATACCACTAGCCTGTTGGCTGCAGAACGGTGTTTTTGCGGGATGCACTGCAAGGCGTGTGCTGAAACGATGGACGCTGTAGTAGACGCATGTGAGGGAGGGTAAACATGAATGAGATCCGTCGAGTGAACGTATGTGTCAGAACGCTAGCATACCTGCGCGCGCACAAAAATAGCGCTTTGCCAAGCAGGGTGCAGCCTGGAAGGTTAGCAAGCCGAAAGAATCGTCTGAGTGCCGTCCTGGAAGGCAATCATTACTCAGGAAACAACGGAGACCTCTGCAATGCATGTGGGCATCCGAAAGCTTCTACCGTATGAGTTTGGTCGGTTTCGCGTGCGAGGCTACTCAAGATGCGTAATTTGCGAAATCACCGAGATACAGGTCAGGCTATAAATTCGCCTCTGATGTGCACTTGTCGTCTAGTGGCCCTCGGTTCTGATGCAAAGCCGTACCGTACCTCTGTAGGCTTCTCGGCTAAGTAGCGTTCCGCGGTGATGCTGCCAAGCCATACACACCTCTGCTGACTTCTATTTGACAGTGCTCCTCGATTCTGATGCCATTTTGTCCGGCTTGTCCATGTCCGCTGCCGGGATGTCATGTCGGGCTCTGATTGACCAACTGCATCTCAGGTGTCCGTCAGCCAGCGCGTAGAAGGGACCCCCGCCATCATCGTGTCGGCCGCGTACGGGTACAGTGCCAACATGGAGCGCATCATGAAGGCGCAGACCCTGGCCGACAGCAAGCAGATGGGTTTGCTCGGGGGGCACCGCAGCATGGAGATAAACCCGCGACACCCCATCGTGCACGAGCTCAACAAGAAGGTGGCTATTTCTCTTGCCGTCTTTGCCCCCGTTTATTTCTGCACCCTCACGATAATAGTAGAATTGGGCTCTTGGGGGAGGAGTTGCGTTGAGAGTGGCGCAGATCATTGGGTAATCTCTTCGAGTTGGATTATAGACATGCCAAGCGTTCCGGGATTTAACAAAAGCGAGCAAGCAGCGGTACTCCAATATGCATGCGGTTCCAACTCCTCCGATACCCCATCATTCGGTCAGGCATGCATGCGTGGTCATCTCTCACGGTCGCGATAACAGGTCTATAGCGCTCAGATCGGGTTCGTTGACAAAGGTTTCGTGTTCACTTGCCATCACCACCTCACGATCAACGTTGCTCATGTGGCACATGTCGCACGCCTTCAAAATTTCTCGAGGGTTGCCGTCGAATATCGTGATAGTCCAGTTGATGGCCTTCTCGAAGTGATGCCCGAAAGACATGGAACAGCCTTGTGATAAGAAGATTAGCCCTTCTCTGGAACAGTTGTGCGGTTGAGGATCATTTCATGGCCGGCCTGTGGATTGCCTGTTTGTCAGTTGGACTCAAGTGGTCCTCTCCCCTGGTGGTGTCCCGCACCGTGTTCTGGTCGCGGTAGGTTTTTTCTAGCCCCAGAATACAAGATCAGATGTGGATACTGATCCATCCACAATGTCCAATGGTGCGTTATTGTCTGACTAAAAGTTTGGAAAGGGTGTGAAGCGGGCTGTGTGGGCTGTGGTTTGTCTACCAGGGATACCCGAACCGTATGTTCCGGAGGCAACGGAGTGGCCTGCCCGGGGCTGGTTGTCCCGACCATGACCCAACCCTAACCTGTAGACTTAAATGTTCGTGCACCTTTCGTTCCGTGGCAGATCGAAGAAGACCCTGAATCTGAGGAGACGGCGGACCTGTCCTGGCTTCTTTACGAGACTGCTCTCACTGCTTCTGGTTTCCAGGCAAGGCGGCCTCCCGTGTGTGTGCGTGTGTTTGTGTTTGGTTGTTTTTTTCTGCCCACCTCAGATTTGCAACTTGGGCACCCCGGAGGGATAATTTGAACCCCACTCTGCTACGAGTTAAAAAAAGTAGGTAGACGAGATTATCCACTGCATGCAGAGCATCGGTGCGATCGGTGCGTAGCACTCATCAAGTGACATATTGCTAACATGATTCTCGTGTGTAGGTCGGCCTTCGGCCTTCCTACATGTTACGTAGACGTTAATCTCCATCTGCAGCTCGCGATACTGGTGCTGTTGTTGGTCTTGATGGCACGGCATCTGATGAGAGGTTTGTGTGGATGTTGTCCTTCCAGGTGGAAGATACCGAGGCATTCGCCAACCGGGTACAGCGTGCCATGGCCAAGACGCTGAACCTTAGCAGCATGGACCTCCTCGAGGAGGTGGAGATCCCAGACGAGGTATGTGTGGATGCGTGCACGAATCGTGGTAAAAAACATGAAAACATTGATGGCATGCAGCACCTGTCTGGTGGTTGTTGTCTTCGTCGTCTCGTCTTGCCACCAATACTCGTCTTGACCTCAACGCAGATACCTTGCTCGCAGAAAATGTAGGTAAGTTTTTTGTGCGGACCTGCGTGTGAACTTTCGGGCTCGCAGTGACTCAGCCATAGGCAAGAACAATCAGTCAAACCAGTCAGCTCATGGCAAAGACATCAGGGGCTAGCCGACTCAGGCACCCACGGAGCAATCCAAAGACATACCTCCAACCGCGCAAGCAGCCGTAGATGCATCAATGGCCGCCACCCACACTCCCCAATATAGCGCCATGGCCTTTGCTTGCAAACGATTGTTGCCATTTTTATGTATATCGCCCATGCCTCGAAATGTCTTCAAATTTGCGAAAAATTTCCATTCCTCCGCAAACGTGCAGCACATTCTCTCACTGTATTCGTTCATCTAAAACATGGAAAAGCACTGCGCGTGTCTTGTCACCATGTTGATTCACCCCCGATCTTTGTGCTCTTCTTTTCGTGGTTTCATGTTGGTTGATGCTCGGTTGATTTTAGACTCCACACCGTACGCTAGTTATAGTTGTACGTGTCGGCATAGCTCCTTCCAAGTTTGTCGCGCCGGTTGGTTCGATGGGCTCACCGTTTGTTTGCTGCCGGAGGAAATCTGTGAGCTTGCTTCCTAGGCAACATTAGTCCATTTGAATCCCCCACTTGTCACCCAACATGGCGACAGGGGTGGCCAAAGGCCCAGGCGGCATGGACACGGCAGCATCGATATGCCGCAACTGAAACATGTGCTTTCCGTGCGCCTAACTGTTTGTTGTAAATCTCCGTGTGCCGATTTCAAAACGAACGCAGGAGGAAGAGGAGGAGGGTGATGGAGATGAGCAGTTTCAAGACCTCGACGAGCTCTGAGTGAGTTGTTGGAGGAGGCGCTCCCGGCGGGAACCAATCCAGCAGGCTCCCCCCCCCCCCCCCCCCCCCCCCCCCCCCCCCCCCCCCCCCCCCCCCNGCGTTCCACGTGCCCCTTTTCATCGGCCGTGGTCGGCCGTCTCGTCGCAGCGTCGAGGGTGATTTTTGTTGATCATCCTGGCTGATGTGTTCAGAATTGTACCGAAAGGTGAAAGGACCCATGTCCGGAAACAATGCATGCCTAGCGGTTAGACCATTGTTCCCACAGGACCGATCACCGATGGTCAATCGTTCCTTTCGGGGGGGGGGAGCTGTCTCTTATACACATCTCTCTCTCCTACTCGAATG